>MCJB01000807.1:0-38364 GCA_002018475.1 Nicotiana obtusifolia | reverse complement strand
CCAGATATTCGATATACTGAAAATTAGAGATCTGGTAACTGAATAACTAAAAACCGGCATACTCAATAACCATAAACCTGCTAACTGAAAGACTGTATAATTGGTAACTGAGGTAAACTGAAAACTATAAAACATGATAACTTCTTTCATACTTTCTAATAAGGTTATGCTCTAATATGTACTACTATCCATTGTATTCCACTTTCAACATCCTCTCAAGTCTCATTTGTAACCAACCTATACTCCATAATTATACCCTAATAGGCGATCATATCCTCTAGGACCTTGGGTTTTTCTTGCATGTCGCTTGGGTGTTCGATACATATAGAATTCGATAGGAAGAGAAGATTACCTATTGCTCTAAGCTTCATGGCACCATCTAGAGTAGAAAGAAATGAGACAATCCTGAATGTCTTGGTAGTTACCCATTTATATGCGTGGCCGGCACACACATATAAAGGAAACTCCACTGGACACAGCTTCATAGACTCTCTAGGACACTTAAAACTTAATGCTCTGATGCAAAGCTTTGTCACGCCCCGAACTTGGGCCTGGACATAACATAGCACCCGGTGCCTGACTACGTGTGACCGAGCGAACTAACTGGCTAACTAAATCAACATGTGATATCATATAACATACAGAATGCGGAAGATGAACTAACACATACTGATATACTGAATGTCTGAATGATATAAATCAATGTGCAAAAATACTAAAATAAGTCTGAAATATATCTGTAGCGAACATTACTTGACATGAAAATCATGCGACTCTGTCTAACTGTTACTCTAGTCTATGAAGCCTCTAATGAAATACTGAAAATACCAACTGTTTGTAAATACTGGAAGACCGTAAAGTAATGATAATGCCCCGAAAGAACTGGGCTCACCAAATAGCTAGTATGAAAATCCTATAAATCATTGCCTGCATCCTGAGATGCAAGCCCCGAGCAAAAAGGGACATCAATACATTTGAATTGTAGTGGTATGTAAAACAACTAGAAAAAAGAACTGTAAACGCTGAAATTGAAACTAAGCTAATAACTGAGAACTGAGAACTGATAACTGATAACTGAAATGATAACTAATAACTGAAAACTGAAAACTAATAACTGAACAAAGGAAGAAAGGACAAGAATACTCCCCTTTCTGAAAGATGAACTACCTATTTATCTGAATAAACTGCGGCCTCTGGTCCAATATATATGTACACAAGATACGGCCTCAGGCCCAAGTATACGTATACATGACTACGGCCTCACGCTCAAAAATGCATAAAGCATAAACTACGACCTCAGGCCCGAACATGCATACCTTGACTCTGGTCCTTTTAAGCGTATCACAATGTTCGCTTCGCCTTTTTCAACGATAATCTTTGTCAATATATATCAAGAGGAACCAATATTAGCACTAATTCTCATACTTTAGTCACTTAGGCATTTTATCAAACACCTTATGGGTGTAAATCCTCATAGCCCTTAGTAATTGGTCTTTTCTTCACCAAGTTCTCATTCAACTACTTTTATGTGATTCTACAATGCCAAATAGATGTAACTAACACCATTTCTTATCACCCAAATATTTACAACAATCATAAATCAACAATCCAAAACCCTAGCATAGTTCATATGGTTCTCTTTATCAAACCCATTATTGTTCTCCAAAGAACTCATCAATTAATAACTATAAATTATTAGGGAGTAAAAACATTACCTTTTTGAAGTTCAATCCTCTTGAATTCGAGTTCTAGGATTTTTTTCTGAACAATAATGTCTCGATCGAATATCTAATAATTTGAAGGATTTACCCATGTTAATAAGGTGTTGGAGAATTGAAATTAACTTAGAATCATCTTTAGAACTCACCTTGGATGATGGACGGACCTTGGGGAAGTTGGGTTGAGAGCTTCCCTTTCTTAAGCAAACTTACGTGTTTGAGGTGTGGGGGGGCGAGGTAGGGTTTAAATAAGTGTACATGTCCCAAAAATTGAGGAGGAAACAAAAGTAGCTCGAACAAATATCGTCGGCACGGGGCATCATCTAAGGCACCAAAATAATTGTGCACGGCGCCATCAGAGGTGCCAAAACTATAGTGCCTTGCACTGTCAGGGGCACTAAGGTTAAAGCCTGGATAGTGCTTTACTATCAGGGGCACTAAGGTTAATGCCCTGGACAATGCCTTGCACTGTTTATGGCCGTGAGTTTTCATGGCCTTGCACTATCTAAGGCTGTGAATTATCATGGCCTTGCACTGTCTAAGGCTATAAGACGAACCTCCCATAAACTTAGTCGATTCTATCGAATTTTGTGTACCTCACTCTCGGTCTTGATTCCAAAACAATTGTTTCCACCCATACTCACCCCGATAGGACTTCACATGTTAAAAGGTCACATTAGTACCCATTTAATGCATCCACAACTAATTCGGATTTACGGAGTGACCCAAAAATCCAATAGACAAGGATTATAATCCCCTCACTACGTATTTTCCGGACGAAGAAGTGTTGTTCGCCAGAGAAGACATTACAGAGTCACACCCAGGATAGAGAATGTTCTTCGATGGAGTAGCAAATTTCAAAGGAGTGGGAATTGGAGCAGTCTTAATTTCAGAATCAGGACTGCATTACTCGGTATCAGCAAAGATAAGGTTCCCTTGAACCAATAATATGGCCGCATATGAAGCATGCATCCTCGGGATTACGATAGCAGTCGACATAATATCAAAGAGCTTCTGGTCATAAGAGACTCTGATCTGTTGATACATCAAGTTCAAGGAGAATGGCCTACCAAGAACGTCAAGATCTTTCCATACCTGCATTGCATAAAGAAGCTGTGCAAGAAGTTCATAAAGATCAAGTTCAAACACATTCCTAGGATCCAGAATGAGTTTGTCGGCACTCTCGCAACTTTGTTGTCCATGATCCAGCATCCAAATAAGAATTTCATCGACCCTATTGAGATAGAGGTCCAGGATCATCATGCGTACTGTTTTCATGTAGATGAAGAGCCAGACGGTAAGCCGTGGTACTACGACATCAAAAGGTTCCTTGAAACAAGAGAGTGCCCAGAGAATGCCACCAATGGTCAGAAGTAAGCACTCGGAAGGCTAGCAAATCACTTTTTCCTCTATGGGGAATTCCCATATAGGAGGACCCCAGACACGGACCTGTTAAGATGTGTAAATGTTGCTGAAGCAACCACATTGCTCAAAGAAATACATGCAGGGACATGCGGACCTCACATGAAAAGCTTTTACCCTAGCTAAGAAGATTTAGGTCGGATACTTTTGGATGACCATGGAAAGTGATAGCATTCACTATGTACAGAAGTATCATCAGTGCCAGATCCACGGGGAATTCATCTGAGTTCCACCTAATGTGTTGAACGTATGGGTTCAAACTTGGTCATTCACCTTTTGGGACATGGACATGATCAGACCCATAGAGCCTGCTATATCAAATGGACATTGTTTCATCTTGGTATCCATTGGCTACTTCACTAAATGGGTCGAAGCTTCTATATACAAAGTCGTCAAGAAGAAAGTAGTGGCAGATTTTGTCTATAACAACATAGTCTGCTGATTTGGGATATCAGAGTCAATCATCACTGACAATGCAGCCAATCTCAACAGTGATCTCATGAGGGAGATTTTTGAGAAGTTCAAAATCGTCCACCGTAACTCTACAACCTATAGACCGCAAATGAATAGAGCAGTTGAAGCAGCCATCAAAAACATTAAAACGATCCTACGAAAGATAGGGGACAACCGGAGGCAAGGGCATGAGAAGTTATCCTTCGCCGTACTGTGTTATCGGACCACCAAGAGGACATCCACTAGGGCAACGCCATACATGTTGGTGTATGGCAACGAAGCTGTGATACCCGCAGAGATCGAGATACCATCTTTGAGGGTCATTCAGGAAGCAAAGTTAGACGAGGCAGAGCGGGTACGGGTCAGGCAGGAGCAACTCATGCTCATTGATGAGAAGAGAATGGACACTGTGCCATGGTCAGCTGTATCAAAATAGGATGGCTAATGCATTCAAAAAGAGGGTGAAACCTTGCCAATTTACAGCAGAGGAGTTGGTTTTGAAGAAATATTCCCTCATCAAGAAGAAGCCAAAGGAAAGTTTGTGCCAAATTGGCACGGTCCGTACATGGTCCATCGACTATTATCGGGAGGAGCCTTGATCTTGGCAGAGATGGACAAAAGATCAACATGAAGCCTATCAACTCAGATAAAATCAAGAGATACTATATTTGAAGACAGTAGAGCTAGGTTTTGGATTGTAACATAACTATGCCCGACCTGACTTCCCACTGTGGGATACGTAGGCAATCCACGTAGGGTCCGGTCTCTCTCCCCCTCTTCTTTTGTAATAGGAAATAAAAATATCATTTTGGATGTATTCGAAACTACGCAGCGACTTGATTTCCTTTGGCAGGAATACGTAGGCAATCCTCATCGGATTCAGTCATCTATTGTAATTAAACTATGTTTTGGCCTAATTCTATTTGGATACATAGGCAGTCTGAGTCAGACTCGGCCATTTCATTTTTAAATCTCATCATTCTGCATCTATTGTATCGAACTACGTTTTGACTTGATTCCATTTGGATACGTAGGCTGTCAGCATCAGGCCTGGTCATCATCATAATTTCTTTACAAGTAAACCCCGTCACAATGTTCTGCCGTGACATCATAATTTGACTCGACAGTTAGCTGGGCTGTGTACCGTTCTGCAGTTGTCGGAGCATTAAGTCTCCTCACGTTGGGAGTATCTCCGCACGATGGGAGTAGTTGACTTGTAATATAGAATGTATCTCTGTGTGATGGTAGTGATTGACTTGATATGTAGAATGTATCTCTGCGCGATAGGAGTAGTTGCATCAAAATATAAAGTATCTCCGCACGATGGGAGTTTCTGACTTGAAAAATATAATCATGCCTGCAAGCTGCATGAGCAAAACGTCAAAACATTAAAATACAGAAATAAGGAGCATGCCCAATGATACTCTTGATTGCAAACTAATAGCGACCGTGGATCGGCAGAACATTGTGACGGGGTTTATCTCATCATCATAAGATAAACCTTTTGATGCTATCTATTCTTCTTGAGTATAATACAATGCCTTAATGCTAATGAGCCTAGTATGATTGAGATATTTCTTTAGATATCATGTCATTTATTTAAGTAAAGACCAATTTGTCTTCTTAAGTACCCTTGTTAATACTCTTTAAGGATTCTGAAAGGGACTGTTAACTCTTATACGCAGTGAGAAATGAAGTGTTAATCTATGTGTACACTTTAACTAAGGGTGGACATGGCTAAGATAAATGACTGTAGTGAAGAACTTCCATAAGTATGCATTTGCTAATAGGATTAGTAAGGTTAATGTACATGTATCTTCTCTATCCCTCAAATCAGATGACTAAATTGTTTGAGTTCCTGAAAATAGCCTTTTCAATATTCTTATCATTTGTCTGCACCTGTAACTGATTTCTTTGAGTACTCTTGAGCATGTTAAAGGTGTATGACAGTGTACCACACTTGTGTCTGGGCTATGAGCTCCCTGGTATTATATTCTGAACAATTTATGTGAGAAGTGTACATGTTTAAACTTGTGTATTGTTATTATAGTTGTATTGAAACTTACAATGGATGCCTCATTGGCACTTAAACCTGTAGGGAAGAGTAAGTGTGAGTGCTTAGGGGTATTTAGGAGTGACATTTAGTTTGTGATTGAGATATTCTCTCTGACACAAGCACTGCTCGGGTCCCCGAGACCCTTGTGACCTTTGAAGTGCCAGAGATCCAAATGGTGTCTTGGCCATGAATGAAATTTTAACTTAAGCTCTTAATCATTTATATTTGCTAATCTCTTTAGTGTTAGTGTTGAGTGAAAGAAAAGGCTTCACTATAATGTACATGAATAGAATTTGAATCTAAAGCTACCAAGGATAGGTGATAGCCATAACTGGAACGCGTGTACATCTTCAATGCCAACTCCCACCATACACAGCAACATCAACTCCAAGATCTGCACGTAAGGTACAGAAGTGTAGTATGAGTACAATCGACCACATATACTCAACAAGTATCCTAACTAACATCAGCGAGGTGAAAGAAGCAAGAACTATAAATGATACTCACTAACACCTGTATAGTTCATAATTTCAATAAGTATAGAACATATATATTATCAAATCAGAAAATCTCAGGTACAACCACCTTGATGCTCACAATTCTTTGTTTTAAACTGTTCTTCTCAATCATCAATCCAGCATATAAGGAAGATATGCAAGTAAATCAGGTAAATAGTCAAGGAAATTGCAAGTAAAGATGAAATGCAATAATCACATATTAGTCTGTTGTGGTGTGCAACCTGATCCAATAATAGTAATTAGCTCTCGCAGAGCTCACATCAACCAGAAACCCATCGGTTTCTCGCAATTCGCGTGTACACCATCAAGAGAGAAACATGAGAGGGTGACCCTAGGGGGATGGATCCGTATCCACACGTTGTACGGATAACTCACATGCTGCAAGGACAACTCACGTGCTAATAATATCAACCGCACGGACAATTCACGTGCTATAATATCAATATCTGGATTCGCACGGACAACTCATGTGCTGCACGAACAACTCAGGTGATGCACAGACAATTCACATGCTAATGATATCAATCTGAGGACAACTCACGTATTGCACGGACAACTCACGTGTTAATATCACAATCCGCCAGGCGTGGTCACATGCTCAGCAGCACAATCTGTCCAGCATGGTCACAGGCATAACAGCACAATCTGCCCGATGTGGTCACAAGCATCCAGTCCAAATCATATCACACATAAGCAAATACACAAGAATACATGTATGTGATCAACGAATATCAGATTTCATGCTCCGGGACTAGTATAAGTGACATGATAAAGTGTATGTATGTGCAAAGTGTGTAATCATAGCTCAAATCGATAATTTCATCACAGAAATAATAATTTCCAAGTTTATTCAAGGAATTAGATTCTTCTTAACCTCAAACATGGTTCAAATAGTTCACAACAATATTACAAAAAAGAGAAACATCATAGCTTAGAGCTTAACAGTCAATTCTAGGCATATCATAGCCTAAGCACTACCTAGAGTATGGATAAATACCCTGATTCTCGCACATGGGCTCAAACCCCACTCATATACGCACCCATAGCACATAGCTATCACAAATAACGAGCAACTAGTGCCTCAACCAAGTTTAGATAAGATACTTACCTCAAAAAAGCCAAAATAATTACCGAGCAAGCCAAACAACTCTCTAAAAATGCCATCCCGCACGTATCAAATCTCTGAACGGCTCAAAACTAGCCAAAAGCAACTCAAAGACATCAAATAATGCTTAAGGAAACAATTCCAAATGATAATGGTCGAGTCTTTACACATTTACTAAAGATCAACCTAAAACTCAAACCTGGGCCCGAACCTTTGAATCCGAAAAAACTCACAAAATCTGACAACACATTCAATTACAAGTCTAACCATATAATTTTCACTCAAATCTGACTCCGAATCGATGTTCAGAACTCAAAAATTTTACTTTAGGAAAGTTTACAAACCCCCAATTTCTCTATAAAACTTATAATTTTAATACCAAAACCGAAGATAGATTCATGAAATATAATCAAAACCGAGTAGAAAATACTTATCCCAATCCATATGGTGAAAATCGCTCCAAAATCGCCCTAATTCGAGCTTCATAGCTCAAAATATGATAAAATAAACTCAAAATCCCGAAATTTGATGTTTTAATGCACTGCCAGTGGTCCTTCTTCGCGATCACGGTCACAAACCTCACAATCGCGACCAAAATTTTCCATCATAGTTTTTACCTTTCGCGATTGCGGCCATTTTCCCGCGTTCGTGATGAACAAATTTCATTACATTCTTAAACTCTTTCCGCCTGTAGTAGAACGATCATAACTTTTTACACAAAACTCCAAATGATAAATGATTTGATTTTTGAAAACTAAAAACAAAGGGCTGTAACTTTACTTTTTGAATCATGGCCAAATTCCTTATAGATTAGAAGATATAACTTTCAAAATTAGCTTAGTGCCAGCAGAATTTCTTCTTCGCGATCGCGAATCTTCCTCCGCGAACGCAATTCACAATTAAATTTTTTCCATTTTACTCTTCGCGCGCACCCTATTATCCACAATCGCTATTTACATCCCTATAACAAAAAATCAACAGTTGAAAATGACCTAAAAATAGTTCGAAACCACCCCGAAACTCAACCGAGCCCTTCGGAACCCCGTCTGAATATACCAATAAGTTCCAATAATGACACGGACCTATTCGAGGCCTCAAATCACACAAAACAATGTCAAATCCACGAATCGTCGATCAAGATCAATCTCTTAGGTTCATAAATTTCAAACTTCGAACCAAGCATCCCATTCAAGCCTAACCAATCCAGAATGAATCCAATTTTTTCATACAAGTTCCAAATGACATAAAGAACCTATTCCAACTCTCGAAAAAATAATTCAAACCCGATATTATCAAAGTCAACTCTCCGTCAAACTTATGAACATTCCAAACCTTCAAATTTCCAACTTTCATCAATTAGTGCTGAAACCTTCTAGAAACATCCAAATGCAAATCCGAGCATACGCCCAAGTCCTAAATCACTATCCGGACCTAACGGAACCATCGAAACTCCAATCCGGGGTCAAATATATAAAAGTCAAACTTGGTCAACTCTTCCAACTTAAGGCTTCAAACATGAAAATCATTCTTCCAAACTAATTCCGAATCACCAAAAAACCGAAACCGACGATACACACAAGTCATAATATATGATACGGAGCTACTCAAGACTTCAAACATCTGAACGGATTGCAAATGCTCAAAACGACCGATTGGATCATTACATTTATAGTTAATGGTTGTTATACACATATAACAACATTTGAAGTTTAAATATACTTTGGCTGTTATAAACAAAAATTATCCAAAAATCAACTTCAAATTTAAATACTCAAAAAATATGTAAATTTTACTAATCAAATATTAGAAAGAGCTAATAAATTATTGATAAATTTGTAACTAAACATATAAAGAGTTAAACTCTAAAGCATATATTTTAAAGCCACTAGAAGATTAAATTCTTTCAAGCTTGATGAAAACACTCCGTAATTGTAGCTTGTTTCATAGATTTTAGTCTCTTACTAGCGATATGATGCTTGAATTAGCAAAGATTTGTGTCCAGACTTTCAGCAAAAGGAAACCTAATAGCTTTTCCTTGAAGGCAATCTAAGAGGCTAACTGTTGAATCTTCTATCTCGGTTCAAGTAGCAGTAGGTTGAGCTAAAAATATTTAAATTTATTATTAGTGGCTTATTAGAGATGCTACGTGGATGTTATAGAGGGGTAATTTTACAAAGAGTGTACTGCTATTAAGATGGATGTTGCTTTTATAGGTAAAAAATTAGGTAAAATATAACATAAAAGATCAGTTCCGAAAATATTTTGGCTTTTATAATAAAAATCTTTTATATGTGAATACTATTATACAGAGTTCTAACTATATTCAATTATATAACGCCAACTTTTTTCTAAAAAATTTCAATTCCTATTATATGTTGTCATCTCTTTTTCAGAACTTTTAAGTTAAGACCTGGGCTAAAAGATGACCGAAATCAAACTCACTCGAATTGGGCCGGCAACTGATGCAGCCTCACCATTCTTTTTTTTAATTTTTTTCTTCTCTAGTCTTTCATTACAGTTTATAAACCTCTTAAACCCTAAGCCAATCCCTTTCTTTATTCCCCCATTCGGAGATAGAAAATAGACAAAACAGGGCGCGAGAGAGAGAGAAGTGAAAGGTTGAGTGGGTTGTACATGGCGTTGTACCTCTTATACGAGTCCGCATCCGGGTACGCTCTGTTCTTGGCACATGGGCTTGACGAAATCGGCCAGAACACTGAGGCAGTTCGAAACTCAGTTACCGATCTCAACCGCTTTGGGAAAATCGTAAAACTTGCTGCTTTTAGTCCATTTGAATCTGCTCTTGATGCCCTTAACCAATGCAATGCTGTCTCTGAAGGTCAAGACCTGTAAATGCGATTCAATTTATTATTTGGCTGTAAAAATTTAATGTTATCCCTCTTTGGGTGTCTTGCATGTGTAGTTATCTGTACTACTTTGCTTAAAATAGTCATCTAGTGTTTGTTTTTCAGCACAGATAAAAATTGGCTTAAACGAGTAGAAGTTAAAGCAATAACTCTAAAACTAGTTGTGGTAATATCTCGTTTCATTGTAATATCATGCCTAGAAGACTGTATTCCTAAGCATTTTATCATCAATTGAGTAGTCTTATGCCAACTGTCAACACAACTCTCATCCTTCCTCCTTTATTGGATCTTCTGATGCGCGTTAGCATAAGATGCTGTGTGAAAAAGGGGAATTACTGTGATTAGGTTGCATCTTGAAGAAAGTAAAAGTTGTCATTTTTATTTTCCACCAATACTTTAGTTGTGGTCAGGAAGTAGATAATTATGCTGCTTTCATTAAGTTACGGATTCTTATAGGTTGTTTCGTTTGTATTAGATAGTTTTTCAATGCCTAGAAGCGAAAAAACTAGAAAATAATGACATGATGGATGAACATAAATGTTTCCTACTAGCTGAGATTCTTTGGATTAGCAGTAGAATACAGGAAATGTAGGGGCAGAAATTGTGGGGTCCTCTGTGCTAGAATTCTTATTCCCTTACCTTTGTTGATCAAGTTTATTGGCGTGACTGGGTTTTAACAATTCGCATGACTTGTCTGTCAGGGCAAATGACTGATGAGCTAAGGAACTTTTTGGAGCTTACTCTCCCAAAAGTTAAGGAGGGTAAGAAGCCTAAGTTCTGCCTAGGATTGGCAGAGCCTAAGCTCGGGTCACATATTCATGAAGTGACTAAGTTTCCCTGCCAAAGCAATGAGTTTGTTCTTGAATTTTTACGTGGAGTGCGCTTGCATTTTGACAAGTTTGTTGAAAACCTAAAGGTTTGTATTGTAACTTATCTTCTAGAGGCTATAAGGCCTTTGGAAATTTCACTTTCTTTCGTTCTCTATCATACGATTTTATTCTATCTTTGAGTTTAAATCATTCTATTCTTATTCTCTCACAGATGGTGAGGACAAGTAAATTATCCATAACTGATGAGGAGTCGGAGCCCCAGGCTACAACCACTACCAGGGATAGAGGCCAGGGCCGAGGTTGAGCCAGAGGCAGAGGCAGAGCTCAGCCTAGAGCACGTGCAACAACACCTATAGTAGAGGCTCAAATCGAGCAGGTGGTGGAGATCCCTGTTTTGGCCGCGCCACTTGGAACAGCTCAGGTCCCAGAGGGGTTCATGGCTACCCTAGTACTTTAGGACGCTCTAGTCCGCCTGGTTGGCCTTATGGAGAGTGTGGCCTAGGCCGGTGTGTTCCATATGGCACCCGTTATCTCTCAGGCTGGGGCAGGATCCAAAGTCCCGCTACTCACAATTCAGAGCAGATGGCTAACGGGTATCAGACCCAGGTTGTTCCACCAGTTGGAGCAGTTCAACGTGTTATTGCTAAACAGTCCGGGAAGGGACCTGCGATGTCGTCCGAGGGGCTAAAGAGGTTGGAAAAGTTTACCAAGTTGTTTCCTACTCTCTTTGGTGGTACACCTTCTAAGGACCCCTAGAATTTCTTTGACCATTTCCATGAGGTATTGCACTGCATAGGTATATTGGACCTCCAACAGAGTTGACTTTGCCGTGTTTTAGATGCATGGCTTTGCGAAGATGTGATGGAAGGAGTATGTTCGGGGCAGACCACATGTTCACCTACTTTCACTTGGGCACAATTCTCAAGCCTATTCTTGGAGAAGTTTATCTCCTTTACTCAGAGAGAGGATCCGCAGCCAGCTTGAGCGCCTCCAGCAGGATAACATGATTGTTACTTAGTATAAGACTAGATTCGTGTATTTATCCCCTATGCAGTTATCCTGATCCCTATAGAGAGGGAGAGGGTGTAGAGGTCTATAGATGGCCTTACGTAGGGCATCAGGTTACAGATGGCCAGAGAGACTGAGGATGATATTTCTTTCACTCGAGTTGTGGAGATCGCTAGACGGATCAAGAGGATTCATGGTCAGGGTAGAAAGGCGGCATCCGAGAAGAGGCCTCGTCATTTTGGTGATTTTAGCAGTGCCTCGTCTGGAGGCAGGGGTTTAGTTGGTGGAGGCCATCCTATCATTCCAGTTCAGTCAGCGCTTCAGGTATCACATGGTTCTTCGGGCAATCTGGTTCTTATGGGTGTCACGACCCCAATTTTTCTCCGTAGGATGTCGTGATGGCACCTAGTCTCTAAGACTAGGTAAGCCTAACACTTACTGATTCAATAACAAATTTTAACCAAATAACTATTAAGCATGAAACAGAAATTTTTGTTATAAGCCAACAAACCAAGGTAGATACATAACATCCCAAAACTCGTAATACAAGTCATAAGCTCTACTAAGTTCACTAGAAAATTCTAAGTACAACTATTCCAGAATAGAAATAAACTGTGTAAAATAACTTCAGAAGGTGACTTCGAGGCCTGCAAAATCGATGGCATGTATACCTTGAGTCTCCACAGCAATGCCCGATTAGCGAGCTAACTATCAACAAACTCCGAAATACCTGGATCTGCAAAAAAGTACAGAAAGTGTAGCATGAGTACACCACGACAATACCTAGTAAGTATCAAGACTAACCTCGGTGGAGTAATGACGAGGGACAATCACACCTACTAGTCTTAATAACCTGTACAAGTATGAATGTGAACTAACATGGAGCAATATCAATATAAAACTAAGCATGGTAAAAATAACAAACAATGTTTGCAATCGAAAACTAGAAACAACAATTAGCAACAAGGCACAACAGGTAATAACACCATAGAGTAAGCTGAATACAGTTTAAATCCGGAGAAACCACATAAGGAAAACAAGTAACAGCTCAAGAAAAGAACAACTGCTTTCACACAAGATTTATTCCCTGAGGTACCACACCTCATAATCACAAATCACAGGTCCCAATTCACGAACCCTAATCACTTGCCATCTTTTGCCTACATCACAAATCACAAACACACGGACAATTCACGTGCCAATACCATTCATAACTCATATCTGCACGGACAACTCACGTGCTAAGGGAGTGACAATATCTTATATCCTCACAGACAACTCACGTGCCAGTAATAACAATAACTCATAACCGCATGGACAACTCACGTGCCAATAGTGCAACTCTCATACAGAAGGCAAGTAAACAAGAGTACTTGTAAATGATCAATAAATGTCAGGATTCATCTTCTTAAACTGATATGAGTGATTAATTATGTGTATGCTAGTGCAAGTGTTCTATCACAACTCAAGTCAACAAGTAAGAGCAGAGACAACGAATGACACATAGGAAACGACACAAAAAAACGTAAAATGCATAAATCACACAAGGTACGCACACCACTACACAAATATCATCAGTAACAATGCCCCCAGGCCATCACAAGTCATCACGAATCATCCCCGGCATAGCCCCTTGTCTTGCCACGTGCGCAGCAACAAAGTAAATTCCCCCCTTGTCTCGCCGCACGTGCATAATAATATTCTTGCCTTGTCTCGCCACATGCACAAACCTACATATATATAGCCCCCTTGTCATGCTGCATGTGCAGATATCAATAACAATAGCATGGACAGCTCACGTGCGAACACGCCAACAATCCTCTCAACAGTATCACATGTGCCAAAAACATAACAATGCAATATAATAACTCGCACCTCATGTGCCCATATGCCACAACATTTCCTCAAGACAATTCTAATACCACAATCACATAGCCCTCATCTCAACAACACCTAGTACAACAACAACAACAACACGGGAGTACAACAAGTAAATCAACACAAGAATTACAAAACACAAAGAAACTAAAGAACGAGCTCACAATGAAAGACATGACAAGTAACAATGGTTTCAAAAAGGATAACTCAACAATGAGAGAGATAGTGTGTAACAACATTGTCAAATAGGAGTAACTCAACAATAGGGAAGATAACACGTAACAATGATTCTCAATAAGAATGACTCAACGATAAGAGAGATAACATGTATCAGTGATTCCAATTAAGAACAACTCAACAATAAGAGAAATAACATGTAGCAATGGATTCAAATAAAGGGGGAAGAGATAACAATAACTTCAAGGATAATCAACTACATAAGAGATACATGGCAATGAAAGAGGTAACAACTTCAATTAAGGCATATAAGAGTATATTTGGAAATAAAGGGGTGGAACATGAACTAATCAACTTCAAATAAGACATGCAAGGGTAAATTTAGCAATGGAGGATTTAACATGATAAGACAACTTCATTTTAATGTACATAAGAACCGAAGAGTCTAAACTGGTCAATTTTCACATATAAGCCTTGCAAACACTCATCACGTTGTGTACACATCTTTCACATAGATCAAATAATACAAACAACCAATCCCTAATAGTTCCCCCACAAAACGTTACGCAAGATATTTACCTCAAGAGCCCTCAATCAACACTGTAAAATAGCTTTTCCTTTACAATTCACCTCCGCTCGGCTCAAATCTAACCAAAATAGACTCAATAATATCAAATAATGCAAGAGAAATATTTTCCAATAATTAAAGATATGATCTATTACATAATTGCTCAAAAGTCAACAAAATTAAACCTCGGTCCCTCCACGTCAAAACTCGGATCCAATGGTAGATTCCGACTACCCATGACCCCACGAGTTCATATATGTGATTAGTTTCGGAATTCAAGTCCAAATCGACTCTCAAAACTCAAATTCTTATTTTTCAAAAACTTGACGAAGGTTCACAAATTTTCACTTCGATTCACATTATTTTGATGTTAAAATCTAAGATATATTGATGGAATATGATTAGGACTAGATTAGAATCACTTACCCCAAGTTTGTAGATGAAAATCCCCTCTTCAAATCGCCTCCCACCGAGTCTAGGGTTCCAAAATATGAAAATGAGACTAATAATCCCGTCTATAAGCTTTTATCCAGTCGTAGGTGTCATAGATGCAAAGTAGTTATCGCAAAACTGAAACTCTCCCCGTCCCTGCTGTCATCGCAAATGCGAAGACTGGTTCGCAAATGCGAACTTTGGAACTTCGCAAAAGCGAACAAGATGATCAGTAATATGATTATGGATGAACCCAGACCACCTTCGCAAATGCGAACACATGGTTCTCAAACGTGAACCTAGCAGACTAAGCCAAACATCGCAAATGCGATCTCCCACCTCACATTTGTGAGGCCTACATCACCTGTTCACACCAACAATCTTAAATCTCTCCCAAACACTCCGAAACACGTACGAAACTCACCCGAGCCCTCGGGGCTCTAAACCAAACACCAACACAAGTCTAAAAAAATGACACGAACTCGCTCGCACGATCAAATCAACAAAATAACATCGAAAATCACGAATCGGACCCCAAAACACATGAATTCAACATGAAACTCAAGAACTTCTAAAAATCAACTGCGTGTCCGATTCCTATAAAATCAACTCGAAATGACACCAAGTTTTGAGGACAAGTTCCAAAAGACAAAACAGACTTATTCCAAGTCTTAAAATAGAAATCCAAACATGATAGCTGTCACGACCCAAAATCCACTATTGGTCGTGATGGCGCCTAACGTCGCCGTTAGGCAAGCCAATGGTGATTGATCAACTTAATTACTCATTTTATTACTTTTGAAATCATAATACTTATTAAGGAAGGAAATTTACACTTTTAAATCCACGCGAACGTACATAATTAGTAGTTTATAAAAGAAATGCAAGGCGATAATGATATATAGCTCCATAAGCATCAACTAGCATATCGCAAAACCCGATATCACAAGTGCATTTACTAAGTAGTACAATAATGATACAACATCTGTCTAGAATGTAAATGAGGCAGAATAAAATCAATAGTACGATGGAGACTTTGTGGACTGTAATGCGTAGCCCGGAATGCAATTCACATAAAGTCTCTGCAATAGCTGCGTCTACGCGCCAAGATGATCACCAAATGAACCTGTAAGATCCTGCACATTTAGTGCAGAAGTGCAGCATGAGCACTTAAATCAACGCGTACCCAGTAAGTATCTAGCATAACAATAGAGAAGTAGTGACGAGGGGTCGATATCGACACTTACTATTGGTCCAATAAATCAATATGGCAAATCATAAACAGATAAGAAGCACAACAGTAGTAGCAAGGTAAATCTGTAACTAACACAATTTTCCAAAATTTCTTTTAATGATATCAATTTCTCAATCTCGTATTCTATCTCAACAACTCAAAAATATCAAGTGCCAATATCAAACAGATAAGGAGCTACCATACAAAGTGCCGAGCATCAGTGGAAGGATAATCTTGTGAACATTCTGACCGCTGGTGACATAGCACACGATTATGCCGAGGTCGTACGGCCAAATCCCAGAAGGAATATGATACTGTCGAGGTGAACGACCCGATCCCATCATAACGTGTACGCTGCCGAGGGTCGAGCGACATGAACCATAGATGGATCTATTATACTGCCGAGGCGAACGACCCGCTCCCATAAGAGTGTAGTACATGATCCCGCCGAGGCGTTCGGTCCTCTCCACAAGAAAGGAAAGGAATTTTTGAATTACGAGGCATATGCTTATGAAACATTATATGAACACAAAGTGAGTATAACCTTTACCGATTCTCAAATAACTTGCCAACAACTCAAGGTGATAAGGCTCGACCTAATATATACGTAATTTTTAAATCAAGTTCAGTTATAATTTCAATTAGTTAAGCCAGCAGAATTAGTTCAAATATTACATGGTAGAGTCCTAAGTCTACCCGAACATAAACATGCTTTATCCACGTACAGACTCTCATCACCTCGTGCGTATGTAGCACCTACAACTAGTAGCATATAACAATTACATCACCTAGGGGGTAGTTTCCCCCTCTCAAGGTTAGACAGGAGACTTACCTCGCTCCGAAGTTCCATAACCGGCTCCAATGCCTCACTAACTTCTCGACTCAAAGCCAAACGATCCAAAATTAGTCAAACAATGTGCAATTCAACCAAAATGTACTCCAATGATTATAATTAATTAATTTATAACAATTCCCAACTCCGTTTGAAAAGTCAATAAAGTCAACCCTCGGGCCCACATGCCCGAATTCTGAAACTTTTCAAAGGTTAACTTTACCCATAACGCCACGAAATCAAATGTATGATTTATTCGAAATTCCATGTCCAATTTCGTGGTCAAAATCGAAACATACTAAATTCTATGTTTTTTACGAAAATCCCAAAATTTCTACTAATTTCCATATTTAAATCCTTATATAATCCATGTATTTAACTTACAATAGGTGGGAATAACTTACCCCACAATAGATGATGAAAATCTCCCCTCCAAGAGCTCCAAGAATCGCCAAACCAAATGAAAAATGTCAGTGAAATGGGCAAAGTTTCGGATTAAAAGCACCCCACTGCCTAGTGATTTTCGCACCTGCGGACGAATTTGTCGCACCTGCGAGCTCGCTTTTGCCAGACAAAGCTCGCTTCTGCAAAGTGCACTACCCAGCTGCTCCATCGTACCTGCAGCACAATGTCTGCTTCTGCGCAAACGCAAGTGCGAGCCACCATTGCGCTTCTGCGCTTCCTATCGCTTCTGCATTGCCAAAGACCGCATCTTCGATCACGCAAGTGCGGGAATTGCTTCGCACCTGCGACCACTGCCTTGCCCCTTCCCAACCATTTTTGCGACCTTCGTCTCGCTTCTGTGAAGTCGCTTCTGCGACCAAGGTTTCGTAGAAGCGATTGCACCAGCAACAGATATTCCAGCAGCTTTAATAAAGCTCAAGTCGATCTGAACCCCGTTCGAAACTCACCCGAGCCACTCGGAGCCTTAACCAAATATACCAACATGTCCCAAAATACAATATAAACTTACTCGAAGCCTCAAATCACGCCAAACAACATCAATACTATGGATTGACGATCAGAACCTTTCTTTAAACTTTCAAACATTCAAACTTCGCTGAACTTGTCCGAATTTTACTTAAACATTCCCGAATGACGCCAAACTTTACGCACAAGTCATAAATCACAATACGAGCCTATTCCAAGGCTCGGAATCCCAAACGCACATCGATAACATCAATATCCACTTCAAGTCAAACTTAAGAAATTCTTAAACTTTCAAAATGCCCACTTTCCATAATAAGCACCGAAATACTCCGGGACCACCCGATACTCAACGCGAACATACTTCAAAGTCCGAAATGATCTTACGAACCTATTGGAACCTTCAAATCCCGATTCCGAGGTTGTTTACTCAAAAGTCAAACCTTAGTTTATTCTTCCCACTTAATGTTGCCGAAGTTAGAATTTTCCATCCGAATCAACTCTAAACTTCCAAAAGTTCGATTCCGACTAGGCGTACAAGTCATAAAACATGAAGTGAAGTGATTCAAGGCCTCAAACCGCCGAACGACGTGCTAGAGCTCAAAACGATCGATGGGGTCGTTACATTCCACCCCACTTAAACATATATTTGTCCTCGAATGTGCTATGAATTGCTCCGGAGTTCTCTCAAAATCACTGTTCAACACCTTGTGCACCTACCCGTGCCACCACAAACCAGTTGAGCACGTTAGCTCCAGCCAGACTGAAGATCCTACCTTTTATTTAGTCAATAAGCCTTAGAAGCAAATTCCAACCTCCAAATTTCTCTACAAGACCTGATTCTAACATACGAACACTGTATCAATCTCCACACGCTGAACCCACACATGATCATGCACCCATGTTGACATCACTCAACGCACCGCATAACTCATTTGCCCAAGGAAACCTCCTCTAAGCACAACAGCTGTAAATTCACTGACCCGACGCCCGTAGTATACCTCACAACACATATAAGCCCAATTTCAATCCTCACAATACTGCATCGATGAAAGAGATGTGTAGAAACTCATAACCACCTAACGAAATATAAATCATGGAGTCCCTTCACCTGACAAGAACCATTACCTCATTTTGAACTAAATAACGATATTTTCTCTTTAATATACATTACATATGTCTGGCTGCACTGATCTCAGGTCCAATAGCCTCGTCTCACCCAGTACAAGCTACTGGGGCAATAAACCACCACAAACACGGACTAAAATCTCATACAGTGCCATCCAAGCAACAACAAGCTACAACTTGAATATGACACATAAGGAAGAACGAACTCTGGAAAAGAACTACCAAGCCGCGTAACGAATAAAATAGCCGAAAAGATGCTATGAACCCTTCTCAGAGAATGAGAAACAAAATACACAAGAATAGATATAGGGAACTGTACTCAATATCTCACTATTGCGGCATGCAACCCGATCCACACATGATACCGTTGTGGTGTGCACCGATTCAAACAACACACCCATGGTGGCGTGCCACTCGATCCACACATAATAATAAATAAGGAAGTATCCATCAAGCCATAATGCTTATACCTACGAAATACCCAAATATCGACCACAAGCACGCCAAGTGCATAATAGAATCCCTGGGGAGACGGATAGCCCCATATGCTACAAAACCCAAGCACGACTAAGGTTCGATAAATGACTTGCATCTCGAGAGTCATCTTGCTCATATAACACCATAAGCTACACGGGATCACAACACATGTGCGAATAATCAAGTCATCCCACAACCAACATGGCATAATATAATATTACTTAGGATAGATGACGACAGGAATAACAACTAAAACCCGGAGATTCCTCCATAATAGTACACTATGCTGAATGAACACGTCCGATCTGATGTAAATCTACCAGCAGACCTCAAGCTGATTTTGCTTATCCCATACTGGGCTAATAACCTTTCAAGGATCCGGAATAACCCTATTCAAGACACATAAGGACAGTCGTCAAATCCGGAACAAACTCACACGGTCCACAAATAAATGAATAGAGAGCCTCCCAATCATAACCTCTCTCATTGGTGACAGTACCAAAATCTCCATACCTGATTTAAATCTCTAACAATCGAATAATTAACACGTCACCTTTATACGATCTTCTCATGGGATATACCCCCATAACATTCCACACCAGGTAGTAAAATCTAAACATCAATGGCCATCAACCATGCTACACCCATAATGCTAGTCCAACATCCGCATTTCAATACCCAACATTTCTTCTCCGAACAGGCCATCCTTAGGTTGCCCGAAAATAATGCCAGCATACTCTGAACCTCTTAAATCTTCCATGCTCATCCAATCTCGTGACATTTTTGTCAACACCGAACCATAACCTTGATCCTCCACTTTCAATTCCCATGCCGCTCACTGCACCTATCATGCCACTACGCGAGAGTATAAGAATTCATCATAACCCTTGTACTACTAGTAGAATAAACACTTCATTGGGTAAAACCCTTTCACTTAACTCATTTTAGAATAACCATTGCAACACACCGCTAAATTCCCATAACAGCAGAAAATACAAACCTCAAGTTGTGGTCTAATTCTGGTGCCTGTCAAGTCCGCATGTACAACCATTAACCACCAGTATAACTTAACACACCGAAGGAACTGATCATTGCCACATTTATGCTGATTCAAACCATTACTAACCGATCCAACTTCTTCCAATTTACTCTTGACTTGCCTTAGAAATAACAATAGTTCTATTCAAAAACGTAACGAAATCAATCAACACTCATCCCGAGTGACCCGAATCACGAGACCACATCGTCTTAGTATCCATGAACCATCTCATACCCTCCTCACACGCACAATAACACCTCTAACTGGTATACCCATTCTGAAAGACCTTTCGCAAATAAGAAATTGTCTCTCTCATTTCACTGACACTGCCCCAAGTATTCTTCACACTCTGCTACAAAATCCCGGTCTTCAGCCACACAATGAACCCAAAATACTTAGACACCGTGCTTACATCCTTGAACCCATTAGAACCACTATTGAGAGTCACCCACTCTGACATGATCCTGAATATAATCAAGACCCATGGCTCTGTTAGCACATGAACACTCCCAAAGAAGAAACCGGATTAATTCTTTTCCTTGTACATCACATCCACAAGAAACAATAAACTCTGAGTATTCCCAAAATCTGCACCTGAGTTGACGAGGCAAAATATAGCGCACATTCATCAAGCTCTTTGCTCGAATTACCCCTGATGTTTTCTTTTCTTAGTCATAAATAATCCATGAATGCACCGATAACTAGAAACCTCACAAGTAGACAACCACGCGATCAGATCATAGACGGTGGGCTCCTCCACTTAGCTTTAAGCTACCATCACATAGTGTAGAACCCACAATGATTCCTCCTTCTCAATCACCATGATCTCGCACCGTTAACCCGCCAAATTTCTCGAAATCTCTTGTTAAACTTTTTATGAACATTCCGAATCATCAGCCACAATCGCATATTCAACCTTATGCCAAGTAGTAAGTAGAACTCTTCCTAGAAACTTCATCAAAATCATGCAACTGCTAACCTCCTCACAAGAGATAGCCCACCTGTGGAATTCCGCACCGATATCTTCCAACGACACTGCACTAAGTACCACTACTACGAAATCAGTAAACCCTCTTGAGCTCATGCTCGTCCACCGGCTGTAAAACTCTGTTCATTCCCCATAGACATCAACTGAAAGTCCGACAATACATTCCAAACTCAAAGTCACGTTACATCCTAAAAAGGATAATCAAGTTTTCACACCCCTCTTCATTTCAAGCAAACTCCTCTCTGCCATATTCTATCTTCCTCAATACAGTAGCCACCATCCCAAATAAAATCCGTAGACCTAGTCACTGTCCACCATGATCCCCAAATCGCTCTAAACTTTTCTCAAGACATGTGGCTATCCTACCACAAAATTCATATGCTACTCCGACACTCCCACCTCTGTTAAACCATCTCCTTTAATCAACTTTTCGACCTCTGTTTTAATACTTGACCTGCTGGAAATTCAACCACCGCGAGACACCTCCCACCATGTCCTTCCTCATCATTCGCTACCCAAATGTTGCCTCAAATCAAAATCCATCTCTGTAGCACCTGACTAATAAATTGCTACCAACTCTAATCCTCCTCGAAGATCATCTTTCTCGAGCCATCGACATCAGAAACACTGATTCGATTATGAGACCGCTACACACTCCCATCTCCGACAACCACTTTTCAGGCATCATTTCACAATGCCTTGCCCCGAAGGCAAATCAAGAAAACCATAACACCAACGAGCCTCAATGCATTCAAACAAGGACGACGACATCACAAATGTGAATTCCACCACGCTCGAAAATATCAAGTCTTGTTACTCCCTCAGCCAAAGCCTGAACATCTATAGTCCGATTGCCTTCCCTACGCTGGAATTAAATGTCGAACCTCTAACCCATGAACGGAGAAATCCTCCTTTCGAGTCATTTACTGCTGGCGATCCCTAAATGGGCAACCTACCATTTGCAACAACACATCACGATAACAACTCACGAACATCATAACAATCTGTGCGTAACCTCAAAACCGTAGGCAATACAGATACAAGGCTGAAAGGACAGAACCCCTTCCACCAAATGATGATAATAACTCGTTTGAATATGCAGGAAGAAACATCCTGCACCACATTTGTAGTACCATTACAACTCCTTGATGCCCAATTGATAACAAGCGCTCCACGTCGCATAAAATTGAGTAGGAAGGAAATGAAGGCATAAGCCTTAACGAAATTAAATCGCCCGATGAGGAATCAAGAAGGGAAGTGTTCCTAACAGCCCTGTAGCCTCTCGAAGAAAAGTACAGACATCTCCGTACCGATACGCAAGACTTTACTAGACTTGCTCATGACTTGTGAGACCCAAGTGAACCTAGAGCTCTTTACCAGGTTGTCACAACCCAAAATCCACTAACGGTCGTGATGGCGCCTAACGCCGCCGTCAGACAAGCCAATGGTGATTGATCAACTTAATTACTCATTTTATTACTTTTGAAATCATAATTCTTATTAAGGAAGGAAATTTACGCTTTTGAATCCACGCGAACGTACATAATTAGTAGTTTATAAAAGAAATGAAAGGCGATAATGATATATAGCTCCATAAGCATCAACTAGCATATCCCAAAACCCGATATCACAAGTGCATTTACTAAGGAGTACAATAATGATACAACATCTGTCTAGAATGTAAATGAGGCAGAATAAAATCAATAGTACGATGGAGACTTTGTGGACTATAATGCGTAGCCCGGAATGCAATTCACATAAAGTCTCTGCAATAGCTGCGTCTACGCGCCAAGATGATCACCAAATGAACCTGTAAGATCCTGCACATTTAGTGCAGAAGTGCAACATGAGCACTTAAATCAACGCGTACCCAGTAAGTATCTAGCATAACAATAGAGAAGTAGTGACGAGGGGTCGATATCGACACTTACTATTGGTCCAATAAATCAATATGGCAAATCATAAACAGATAAGAAGCACAACAGTAGTAGCAAGGTAAATCTGTAACTAACACAATTTTCCAAAATTTCTTTTAATGATATCAATTTCTCAATCTTGTATTCTATCTCAACAACTCAGAAATATCAAGTGCCAATATCAAATAGATAAGGAGCTACCATACAAAAGTGCCGGGCATCAGTGGAAGGATAATCTTGTGAACATTCTGACCGCTGGTGATATAGCACACGATTATGCCGAGGTCGTACGGCCAAATCCCAGAAGGAATATGATACTGTCGAGGTGAACGACCCGATCCCATCATAACGTGTACACTGCCGAGGGTCGAGCGACATGAACCATAGATGGATCTATTATACTGCCGAGGCGAACGACCCGCTCCCATAAGAGTGTAGTACATGATCCCGCCGAGGCGTTCGGTCCTCTCCACAAGAAAGGAAAGGAATTTTTGAATTATGAGGCATATGCTTATGAAACATTATATGAACACAAAGTGAGTATAACCTTTACCGATTCTCAAATAACTTGCCAAACACTCAAGGTGATAAGGCTCGGCCTAATATATATGTAATTTCTAAATCAAGTTCAATTATAATTTCAATTAGTTAAGCCAGCAGAATGAGCTCAAATATTACATGGTAAAGTCCTAAGTCTAATCGAACATAAACATGCTTTAGCCACGTATGGACTCTCGTCACCTCGCGCGTACGTAGTACCCACAACTAGTAGCACATAACAATTACATCACCTAGGAGGTAGTTTCCCCCTCACAAGGTTAGATAGGAGACTTACCTTGCTCCGAAGTTCCATAACTGGCTTCAATGCCTCTTTAACTTCTCGAGTCAAAGCCAGACAATACAAAACTAGTTAAACAATGTGCAATTCAACAAAAATAAACTCCAATGCTTATAATTAATCAATTTATAAAAATTTCCAACTCTGCTCGAAAAGACAATAAAGTCAATCCTCAGGCCCACCGAATTCTAAAACTTTTCAAAGATAAACTTTACCCATGACGCCACGAACACAAATATATGATTTCCAAATTTCATGTCCAATTTCGTGGTCAAAATCCAAAAAAACTAAATTCTACGTTTTTTACCAAAATTCAAAAATTTCTACTAATTTTCATGTTTAAATCCTTATAGAATCCATGTATTTAACTTACAATAGGTGAGAATAACTTAACTCACAAAAGATGATGAAAATCTCCCCTCCAAGAGCTCCAAGAATCGCCCAACCAAATGAAAAATGTGAGTGAAATGGGTAAAGTCTTGGATTAAGAGCACCCCACTGCCCAGTGACTTTCGCACCTGCGGACGAATTTGTCACACCCGCGAGCTCGCTTTTATGAGACAAAGCTCGCTTCTGCGAAGTGCACTACCCAGCTGCTCCATCGCACCCGCGACAGAATGTCTGCTTCTACGCAAACGCAGGTGTGAGCCACCATTGCGTTTCTACGCTTCCCATTGCTTCTGCGTTGCCAGAGACCGCATCTTCGATCACGCAGGTGCGAGAATCGTTTCGCACCTGCAACCACTGCCTTGCCCTTTCCCCAGCCATTTTTGCGACCTTCATCTCGCTTTTGCGAAGTCGCTTCTGCGACCAAGGCTTCACAGAAGCGATTGCATCAGCAACAGAAATTGCAGCAGCTTCAACAAAGCTCAAATTGATCCGAACCCCGTCCAAAACTCACTCGAGCTACTCAAGGCCTTAAGCAAATATACCAACACGTCCGAAAATACGATACGAACTTAGTCGAGGCCTCAAATTACGCCAAACAACATCATAACTACGGATCAACGACCGGAACCTTTCATTACACTTTCAAACATTCAAACTTTGCCGAACACGTCTGAATTATACTTAAACATTCCGAAATGACGCCAAACTTTACGCACAAGTCATAAATCACAATACGAACCTATTCCAAGGCTCGAAATCCTAAAGGGACATCGATAACATCAAAATCACTTCAAGTCAAAATTAAGAAATTTTTAAACTTTCAAAACTCCCACTTTCCATAATAAGAGCTGAAATATTCCCGGACCACCCGACACTCAACCCGAACATACGTCCTAGTCACAAAACATCTTACGAATCTATTGGAGCCTTCAAATGCCGATTCCGAGGTTGTTTACTCAAAAGTAAGACCTTAGTCAATTTTTCCCACTTAAAGCTGTTGAATTTAGAATTTTCCATCCGAATCAACTTTGAACTTCTCGAAATTCGATTCCAACTATGCGTACAAGTCATAAAACATGAAGTAAAGCTACTCAAGGACTCAAACCACCGAACGAGGTGCTAGAGCTGAAAATGACCGATCGGGTCGTTACAATAGCAATGATGTCAACCTACAGTCAAACTTAAAAATTATAAGCCTTTAAATTGCCAACTTTCGGCTAAGCCACACAAATCAACCTACAGACCTCCGAAATTAATTTCGGGCATTCGCCCAAGTCCAAAATCATGATACAAACCTATCGGGACCATCAAAACACAGCTAAGGGGTCATTTTCACAAAAGTCAAACATCGCTCAACATTTTTAGCTTAAGCATCTAAAGTGAGAATCACTCATCTGAATTCATCCTGAATCACCAGAAAATCAAATCCGAGCATGCACACAAGTCATAATACACAATATGAAGCTACTCAAGACCTCAAACCACTGAATGAAACCTTAAAGCTCAAAATGATCGATCGTCGTTATAATAGGTCTCGTCTTGACCAGCTAGCATACAGTGCACCTTCAGCTCCTATCAATGCACCACCAATTCAGAGCTATCACAATGGTTATTCTAACCGCTAGGATCAGTTTCACAGTCAGCAGTCACGTCAGTTGAGGGCTTATTACACTTGCAGGGACCTAAGACACGTCGTGAGGTTTTGCCCTAGGTCATAGAGTAGTATGCCACAGTAGGTTTCTCAGGCCATAGTTCCGGTACTAGTTGCTACACTGCTCGCTCAGCCAGCTAGAGGCGGGGGTCAGGCAGCTTGAGGTGGTGGTCAGGCCATTAGATGTGGAGGCCAGCTAGTGAGGGGCCGTCCGAGAGGTGGAGGTTAGAGTGGTAGGGCTTAGCCCCGTTTCTATGCATTTCTAGGTAGACCTAAGGCAGAGTCCTACAATGCGGTCATCACAGGTATTTTTTTGATTTGCCATAGAAATGCATCAATTTTATTTGATCCGGGTTTCACTTATTTGTATGTTTCATCCTATTTTGCTTCATATTTGGATATGTTTCGTGATTCTTTGAGTTTTCTTGTTTTTGTGCCTACGCCCGTTGGAGATTTTATTGTGGTGGACCGGGTTTATCATTCTTGGTTTGTCACCACTAGGAGATATGAGACTAGGGTTGACCTTCTATTACTTAATATGGTGGATTTTGATGTGATTTTGGGAATGAGTTGGTTGTCGCCATATCACTCTATCTTGGATTATTATGTCAAGACGGTGACATTAGCCATGCCGAGGATTGATGACTTATTTGACTATCTTTAGGGTGCAAGGGTATTTTTCAAGATTGATTTGAGATCGGGCTACCATCAGGTAAGATTAGGGCATCAGATGTCCCTAATATAGCTTTTCAGACTCGGTATGGTCACTACGAGTTCTTAGTGATGTCATCTGGCTTAACTAATGCCCCAACATCCTCTATGGATTTGATGATCAAGGTGTTCAAGCATTATCTGGATTCCTTCATGATTGTCTTTATTGATGTTATTTTGGTTTACTCCCGCAGTCGAGAGGAGCATGAGCAGCATCTACGGATTGTACTTTAGACTATGAGGGATCGTCATTTTTATGCCAAGTTTTTGAAGTGCGAGTTCTAGTTAGACTCGGTTGCCTTTTTGGGCCATGATGTATCTTCCGAGGGCGTCAAGGTGGATCCTATGAAGATGGAGGCAGTTCAAAACTATCCTAGACCTACATCAACTACAGAGATTGGGAGCTTATTGGGTTCGTCAGGGTATTATCGCCGGTTCGTGGAGGGATTTTTATCTATCTCAGCCCCATTGACCAAGTTGGCCCAGAAGGGTGCTCTTTCCAGATGGTCTAACGAGTGTATGGTGAGCTTTCAGAAACTCAAGACGGCATTGACTACAACCCAATGTTGGTGTTGCCTACAAGTTCGAGATCTTACATGGTGTATTATAATGTATCGCATATTGGGTTTGGCACAGTGTTGATGCAAGATGGTAGGTTGATTTCCTATGTATCTCGTCAGTTGAAGGTTTATGAGAAGAACTACCCTGTGCAGGATTTAGATTTAACAACCATTGTTCACGCACTAAATATTTAGAGGCACTATCTATACGACGTTCTATGTGAGGTCTATACCAATCATTGGAGTCTCCAGCACCTGTTTAAGCAGAAGGACCTTAATATGCAGCAGTAGAGATGGTTATAGTTGTTGAAAGACTATGATAGCCCCATACTATACCATCCGGGGAAGGCCAATATAGCGGACGATGCATTGAGTAGGAAGGCAGAGAGCATGGACAGTTTGGGATACTTATAGAAAGTAGAGAGACCACTAGCCATAGATGTTCAGGCTTTAGCCAAACGGTTTGTGAGGTTGGATGTTTCATAGCCTAGCCGGGTTCTTGCTTGTGTTGTGGCTTAGTCATCGTTGTTGGAGCGTATCAAGGCTCGCCAGTTTGATGATTCACACTTATTGGTGTTGAGAGACATGATGCAGCGGGGTGGTGCTAAGGAGGTTGTGATTGGAGATGATGGTGTTATGCAGCTTCAGGGCCGAATTTGTGTTCCAAATATTGATGGGTTAAGAGAGTTGATCCTTGAGGAGGCTCACAGTTTGCGCTATACCAGTCACCCAGGTGTCACGAAGATGTACCGTGACTTGAAACAACACTATTGGTGGCAGAAAATGAAAAACATATTGTTGTTTATGTCTCACAGTGTTTGAATTGTCAACAGGTGAAGTACGAGCATCAGAAACCGGGTGGGTCGACTCATAGATTGGAGATACTGGAGTGGAAGTAAGAGCGCATCACTATGGATTTCGTGGTAGGCTTACCATAGACCTTGAGGAGATATGACATAGTTTGGGTTATTGTGGATCACTTGACTAAGTCCATACACATTCCGGTGGTGACTTCTTATTCTTCAGAGTGGTTGGCTCAGATTTATATCCGAGAGATTATTCGCCTGCACGGTGTCCCATTTCCTTTATTTTAACCGAGTCGCATAGTTCACATCACATTTTTGGAGAGCAATGTGAGTTGGGCATGCGGGTCGAGCTGAGTATCATGTTTCATCCTCAGGTGAACGGACAGTTTAAGCGCACTATTCAGATATTGGAGGACATGTTGTGGGCATGCTTTATGGATTTCACGGGTCAAAGGGACCAGTTTTTACCTCTAGCGAAGTTCACCTACAACAACAACTATTAATCGAGCATCCAGATGGATCCATACGAGGCTTTTTATTGGAGGCGATGTCGTTCGCCAGTTGGTTGGTTTGTGTCCGGTGTGGCTAGATTGTTGCACACTGATTTGGTTCGTGATGCTTTGGAACCTCCTAGCCTAGTAGGGGTACATCCAGTATTTCACGTTGCTATGCTTTGCAAGTACCATAAGGATAGATCATACTTTTTGGAATTCATCATGGTACAACTTGATGAGAATTTAACCTATGAGGAAGAGTCGATAACTATTCTAGACCGACAGGTTCGGAAGTTGAGAGTTTAACCTATGATGATTCAAGCGAGCGAGTTATATGATGTTAATACACTTTTGTGAATGTTCGGATTGGAGCCATGGGTCTTGCGTGAGTTTTGGTTTGATTTCGGACAATTATTGGCTTTGTAGAGTTTGCTATTATTGCTGGTGTATCATAGTGCTTCGCGCTTGCGGAGCCACTACCGCGATCGCGAAGGGGAAGCATAGAACTAGGATAGGTTGTTCTATGCGAACGTGAGGGGAAGCTCATGAACGCGAAGTCTTGGGAGGATTGCGCTTCGCGAACACGGAAATATTCACGTGAACGCGTAGGTTGGGGATATTTTGGGAGGACAAATGAGGTCTACATCGCGAACGCGACCTACTAGACGCGAATGTGGAGGCTTGGCTGGGATGATACCTTCACGAACGTGATGAGGACCTCGTCAATGCGAAGGCCAATTGGCTGGTGTACTTCACGAACACGAAGAGCACCTGATGCCCAGTTAAATACAAAGCTGAAAATGGGATTTCATGATCTTCCATCACTTTTGAGACCTAGAACACGGATTTTAGAGATTTTTGAAGAGGTTTTCATCCCAACTTCATTGGTTAGTGCTTTTCAACTACTTTTGATGTATTTCCATAAACACCTATTTTTTATCCTTAAATTTAGTAGTTTAATGGTATACATTTGGGGTTTTCGTTGAATTTAGAAATTTGGTAAAATTGAGATTTTGACCTCGAATTAAGGTCAGATTTTGAAACGAATCATGTATCCAGGATCAGGGGTGAATGGGTAATCGAGATTTGGCCGAATTTTGGATTTCGAAAGCGAGCCCGGGTTGAATTTTGTTGACTTTTCCAATGTCATTAAAGATTGAACATTTTCAATCGTGGGTAGTTTCTAAAGATTGTTTTAAATAGTTTGAACTATGTTTGGTTTGATTCAATTGGTTTGGAGGCTTATTCTAAAGGAAAAGCCGGGGTTGATTGTTGATTTGACTCCGGAAAGAGGTAAGTGTCGTGGTTAACTTTGACTTGAGGGATTGCGGACGTGTTTGGTCTTTTTGCTACATGAATTATGTGTGGGAAAGACGTATTTGCAAGGTGACGAGTATATATGCACTGTCATGGGTTAAAGCTTGCGGTTGGGATTGGCCTTATCTGTGTCATGTTGTTTCATTTACTATGTCTTCCAGCCTTAGATTGATCGTGTATTCTTTGACTATTGGCTTACATGTTTATTGCTTATGTTGAAGTTGTTGTGATATTTAATGTTGAGTTTTCTTATTTTGACACTATTGTTGAGGTTGAGATTGGCTTCCCACCTTGTCTGATACTTGGATTGTTATTGTGGCTTGGTGAGGAAGAGTGAAAAGCACGAAGGGTGTTTTCGTGCCTCATTTGCATATTGATATCATTGATTCAGTGAATGTGAGGATTAAAGCATGAAGGGTAATGTCGTGCACATGCTTATTTATCATGAGAGGTTAATGCACGAAGGGTGATGCCATGCATATGCATTTTATGATCACATGAGGATGAAAGTAGAAGCTCGAAGGGTGATGCCGTGCGAGTTTATTGATTTTATTGTTTTATTTGATATTTTGTAATGTGAATTTTGACTTGGTGGTTTTGTTTCCCGTGTTGGAAAGATGTTTATTTCATGACTCTTTATTTACGATTTCTGTCTATTGTCCCCTTACATGCCCCTACCCTGTTGTTTCATTTGACTCTTTGCTTGTTATTCTTTTAAATATATATATATAACTGTACAGATTTATTGTAGGTGTCTTGTCTTAGCCTTGTCACTACCTTGTCAATACCTCGTCGAGGTTAGGCTCGACACTTACGGAGTATATTTGGTCGGTTGTACTCATACTACACTTATGCATATCTTGTGCAGATTTTGACATCTGTACCAGCGGAGTCCCAAGAGGTGCTTAGTAGATACTGCGTTGGTGATTCGAGGTAGAGCTGCATTCCATCCACAGGCCTTGAGTCATTATCTTACCTCTATTGTATTGTTTCCACCTTATTCGGACACTGTTGTAATTCTTTCAGAACCTTGTATTTTTTTGGATCTAGAAGCTCATGTACTTGAGACACCAAATCTTGGGGTGGCTTTTGGTAGTTATTGGTTTTGGAACTTTTCTATGTTATTTCAGAGCTGTTTTTATGTTTTGTTTTTGACCAGTTGTCAAAAAATTTAATGCTTTACTTTTTGTATTATCTGTTTTGTTGTCTTGCCTAGCGAGGGGCGTTAGGTGCCATCACGACCCTGATCTGTTGGGATCTTGGATCGTGATAGATGGACTAGTTGCTTGAATTGTTGATGATGGTTACTTGCCGAGGATGACGTACATGCGGGGATGAGCATGTGTGCATGCACCGGGTTTTATCCATATTTACGATACCCTTTAGGCTGTGTTATGCCTTGTTTTAGATACGATGATTCCTATAATCATGCTTCATATCTTGTATGACTTTGTGAACTTCTTTAATTATCATAGAGATCCTGTGTAGGTTAATTTCCCGTTCAGACATGAAAATTGTTAATTTGTGGCGTATTCGCCTAATTTGAGTGTGGTAGTAGACATCGCGCATGCATATACCTTACCATGCTACTTTTCATCAGTCCCTGAGTATTTCATTTGATATCTGTTGTTCGTATAAATATATTCTTATATAGGCTTTATGTGTGATGACCTGGATTGGCAGCACGAGAGTGGTCCGTGTGAGTTGAGCTATGATAGCACGTGAGTGGCCCGCGCGGTTGTTATATTATGGCATGCGAGTTGTTCGTGCAGTGTGTGGATAAGGATCCATCCCTCTAGGATCGACCTCTCATGTCTCTCTTGATGACATACACGCTGTATAAAGAAAACTAATCAGTGTTTGGTTTTTGCGTAACTTCTTTAAAGTAAATACCTTGGGTGTATACATGATGTTTTATAGCATATCTTCTCTATATGCTAGTTTTGGAATGTATACCTGCCTCTTTATACATATTTTCTCTATATGCTGCTTTGACTGAAGAATGAAGGCACGACACATATCTTCTTTATATGATAGCCAGTGCACATTAACTTGATTATTTGTGCATATATTCTTCATATGCAAATATTGACGATTCATTGGTGATACACACATATCTTCTTGTCATGGCCGAAATCCCACCAAAAGGAGTCATGATGGCACCTAACCTTGAAGATTAGGTAAGCCAATTACATCAACAATATTGTATTACAGAAACAAGGTATAATGAGATTGAATTAACAATAAACAACGGAAATAGCGATAACATGATCCAAAATGAAATACCCAATAGACCTTCCCAAAACTAGTTAGTACAAAGTCATGAACTCTAAGCTAAATACATAAAGAAGTCTTAAAAATACAATACTGTTTGACTATGAAAATAGAATATCAACATAAGGATGGGATTCCAAGGGACTACGACGGTCATACAGCTCTACCTTGAATCCTCCCAATCCGTGTATGCTCTCACTCCCTAGGTTCGCTGCCTCCAACACCCGGATCTACACAAAAATGTGCAGAAGAGTAGTATGAGTACACCATAATCGGTACCCAGTAAGTATCAAGACTAACCTCGATGAAGTTGTGATGAGGTTCAAGTCATGTGATACTAACTAGTTACAGAACTTGTGTAATATATCAATAACTGGAAGCATGAATATATATATATATATATATATATAATGGAATACAACACCATAATCTCGTTAAAACATGTTACAACAGCTCGGTGTAGAAAATCTATCTTTGACAACAATTCATCAAATAGAAATGGAGGCATATGATAGCATGTCAGATACAAATTGCAACCTGATGAAATATATGACTAAGTTTAAAGAATGCATGTACATGATCAAAAATATCACTCCCGTTTCGTCACTTCAATCTCACCAAGAAAATCACCCTCAAACCATCATCAAGAATGCCATCCTTATTTTGCCGGATGTGCAATAATTAAGAAATGCATCCTTATTCAGCCACATACGCATAATCAAGATCACCACCCTTATTTTGCTACATGTGTAAACCTAAGAACGCCACTCTTATTTCACCATATGTGCATGACAAAAATAACAATCATATGGAAAACACCTCGTGCCAACACCAAATAAATCCGCCCAACATGTCCGCATGTGTGATAATTTTCACAATGCAATACGCCACATTGCCAACAAGAGACAAGCTCATATTGCTATCAAACAAGTGCACACGGACATGACAATAATAAAAATGTAGATGTATGTTCAAAATTTAAAGCATAATTACGGCTAAATCAATTTTAACAATCAAGTTCATGTGGTCCCGAGGTGATTAAGCATGTCTCATATAAAGCATATCATCAAAATAAGCTATGTTAGAAGACTAACGTCCAATCCGGTCATATACAACACATAGCACCCTGTACACTTGACGAGCTCGAAACATACACTTAAATTATGCTTGCTAATCAAATATAGTATAGTATAATATCGTATCCACATGGATTGCAGTTAAATAGTATTTTCATAGTTTCTAGCTTGATCTCTATCCAAGATGATCAACAATTGAGATTTATATGATTAATTAAAACTAACTAAGAATGTAAAGCTATTGACTAATGACAATCGAAACAAAGATAAGCAAGGAAGTTATCAATGGGAGAAAATAGGGGTTGATAGGATAGGTGCAAGATAATTGTTTGGGATCTAACTCTAGATAATTCACTTCTAATGTTTAAGTGAGTCTCTCGAATTCACTCAATTATTAGTTCAACCGTTTAGCAAAAACTCATCTCTCGATTATTTCTTAACCTCACAAGATGAACCAATTTAATCACGTGAAGATATGCAAGAATGCGTAGTGGATTGGTCTTTAGGAGAACCTCTCTCGATTATCCTCCTAACTAGGTTTAATCAACAATTCAACTAGTCTCTTTCGATTACTAAGAAGATTTAATGAACTCAACCAACAAGATAATGCAAAGATATCCAAGTTACACCTCTCTCGATTACATGAACAAGTGAATATGCAACAATTAAATCATCAAAAAATGATTCAATACATAAAACTGGAGTTATAATCCACAAACAATTACCAATACACCAAACCCATCAAACCCTAAAGAGAACTACTCCATAGATATGGAGCAATTCATCACAGATAAAATTAAAGTATAGGAAAACATAAATTCAATCCAAACTCGGGTCTTGAGTGAGGAAGGAATGATGAAATCCTTGTGCTTGTGTTCTTCCAACTCCTCCTTAGCCTCCTTAGGTCAAATATGTGTCAAATGATCAGAAAATAATATTTTTTTCATTTATTTATACCAAGTAGGGTCGGGCCCAGACGAAACCACCTTCTCCTAGTCGAAATAGGATATAGGCTCTGTAAAATTTACACAAGCGCGCCGCGTGGGGCGACGCGCCATGTCAGGCAGCCAAAAATACACTTCTGCCTTGAACTATGCGTCAAACTATGCGTCGTATAAGTGCAAATTTCTCAAAGTACGGATTTTGCTTGCGTTTTGACGTCCAGACTTGGTCCTCGACCCCCAAACACAATCCGGCTTAATCCCTTGGACTTTTACTCAGACTTCAAAGTTCCAAATAGCTCAAATTCATTCCATAACATCTATGTAGCTCGAAATCACTCCTACAAGGCATAAAATACACAGTAAGTGCAAAATTCTATCAATTAAAGCTCAAACACAAGTAAAGTGTAGTTAATTAGAGTGTAATAAGCGACTAAAATACGCAATTATAGCCTACCATCAACACCCCACAATTAAACCATTGCTCGTCCTCGAGCAATCAAACTACACTTCATATAAACACGACTTTTTTCAACCATTCTCATAACTAATCACATCAAGAATAATTAAAAAAGATTAAGCACTCTAACGTAGCATCCTTGCATCAAGATCTGACTCAAAATCACCACACATCATTTATAGCCCGCTCACTTACTCTAACACAGAGGTCAAGCATTACCTTTACTTCATGAATTATGTGCCCTCACATAACAATTGAGAGTAGTTCCGCACATAATATAAATTAAGAACACTTAGGAACTCAAGATAGAAAGAATTCACTCACTCTCAGAAACAACATTCATATGCAACGAAAGACGTACCATAGGCTTGCCCGTAGTGTACTACTTTACTAATTGAGCTCATTCAGTCAGGGATCAAGTAGGACTTTAACTGGTTGTAATGTAGGTTGCAACATTGTTAGGATATATTTAATATAATAGTGACTACACCTCCCAAAGCAATTTAATACATATATTTCATTGTTCCACTCAAAAGCCAAACCAACCACCCCATGCTTCAACTTTTACAAAGTTCATAACAAATTTATGTGTTCACGAGAGATATAAGGTTCAAATAGACGGTCAATTCCAACAAATGGGCAAGACTTGTAATATGGTTTCCATTGAAATAAGATTAGAGGCTCAACGGGATTAACTAAGACGCATAACAAAGAAATGCCTATATCACTTCCAAGACTGAATACAACTACTATTTCGCTTTGCAAACACACGGGGCTAGTTTTACACATCAAATACAATGCACAGAATAAAAAAAAACCTCACACACACATGGCACCTAACTCACTCAAGATTGGACTATCAAGACACTCCAGTCAAAGCAGTTAAGCAAAGTTAAGATCATACTACTTAAGGTATTTATGCAAGAGTAAAAAATTGAGCCTAAGCGTCGCAACTACAACACTCACTGTTGTCAAGGTATAATAAAGTTAAGAGATATTTCCTTCAATTCAAATCGTAGCACAAGGTTTTCTACTCTTATCAAAAATAAAAACTAACTACCCCCGGTTCAAACAAAATCCTTGGAAAAGAACCGCTGCACAAAGAAAAACCAAGGGGAAATTATTACACTACCTACAAACGAAAATCTTTTTGCCTTTTGCTTTTGTCTTTAATCCCTCAAGAAACCCGTCGAATGATATCCATCATCGGGAAAAATCGAAATTTTTTCAAATTTTATGGTTTTGATTTTCAATTTTTTTCTATCTCTAACTACTATAACTAACAAAAACTAAAACTACTATACATACATACAACATATCCCCCACCCCACACTTTAAGTTGTGGCATGTCCCCATGACACATAATTAAAAAGCAAGAGGTAAAGGAAACTTCTCTAAACATCTAGTCGGGGTCTGATTCGAAGTCGTGCTCCATTGCTCGCTTTCGAACTAATGGGCACATCCATGAAGACAGCTTCTTCTCAGCCTTTTTGGGGTACACACCATACTTATCTTTCTCACTCAGTGTAACCTTCTCTTTTGAGACCTTCAATTTCCACTCAACACTTGTAGCTGGTTTTTCCTTTTGCGCCCCTTTTTCTACATTCATATCAGAAGTCATCGTCTCTTTATCCAATCTAAGCATGAGTTTTCTCGTGTATATCCAATAATACTCTACCCGTTGCTAAGAATGATCTTCCTAAGATGAGGGTGACATCCTTGTTCTTCTCCATTTTCACAACTATAAAGTCTATAGGAAATGCGGACTTATCCACCCGAACTAACACATCTTCCACTATCCCCTTGGGTATCAAAGTCGTTTGGTCTACTAGCTGCAAAGATATTGGCATCGAACTTATCTCTCCAATCTCCTTCTCTAGTCTCCTATAAATAGACAAAGGCATTAGATTAATTGAGGCACCAGAATTACATAAAAACTTATCAAAATTAATAGAGCCTAAAGAGCAAGGTATAGTAAAACTCCCTGGATCTCCACACTTTCGTGGAAGTTTGTTTGTAATATTGCGCTGCAATGCGCTGTGAGCTTCACCACTGAAGTCTCTTCTATCTTCCTCTTCTTTGTCAGGATCTCCTTCAAGAATTTGGCATAAGTAGGCATTTGTGAGAGCACTTCTATGAATGGCAAATTTACATGAACCTGTTTTAACACATCCAGAAATCTCTCAAACTGCTTGTCCAGCTTTTTTCTATATAGCTTTTGAGGGATAGGTAAAGCAGGCATATGCTTGCTCTCTTCAGGTTCCTCCCTTCTCAATTTTTCTTCCTTCTTCTTTTTCTCAACTTTATCTGGCCTTCTTCTTTATATCATCATTTTTCAGTTGCTCCCCACTTTTTTTTTCGAGTTTAACATCATTTTGGATCAAGGTGGGATCTTTCAACACTTGTCCACTTCTCAAGGCTACAACATTCACTGTTTCTTTGGGATTCTTTTCAGTGTCATCAAGGAGAGTGCCTTGGACCCTCTCAGATAATATTTTTGCAATCTGTCCCACTTGTCTCTCCAGGTTTTGAAGACCAGTGCACGATTCTTTGATTGCTTCTCCATGAGCATCTAGCCTCTCATCTATCTTGGTAATGAAACCTTCATTAGGTCCTCTACACCAGGTTGAATGGGCTGTTGAGGCTGAAATTACTGCCTCTGCTGATTTTGGTATGCTGGAGCTCCTTGTCCCTGAGGTCTAGAGTTATTTTGTTTCCAAGCATTCACAGTACCTCCAGGTGAACTCTATGAAAAATCGGGGTGCCTCTGACCCATTGCATTGAAATTGTAGTTTCCCGCAAAATTTACTTCCTCGGTTGAGGCTTGACACTCATGAGTAGGGTGTCCACTTCCACATATATCACAGGCTGCATGAGTCTTACTTTGTATCGAGGATAAGTTCAACTTCCTTATCTCTTTCGCCATATCATCCAGCTGTACCTGCACATAAGTAGTATCATCAACTTGATGAACACCAGTTGATCTTCTTCTTTTAGTACTATCAAAGGGCCACTGATTAGCATCTTCAGATAACTCATCAAGAATTGTAACTATCTCCTCTGGAGTCTTCTTCATCAATGGGCCTCTAGCTGCATTGCTCAACATTCTACCTGAGGCTGGTGTCAATCCATCCCAGAAGTCCTGGAGTTGCATCCAGAGTTCAATTCCGGTATGTTGACACTTTTGAACAATCTCCTTAAACCTCTCCCATGCTTCAAAAACCGTCTCAGTATCTTTCTGGCATAATTTATGGATTTCTCTTATAAATTTTC
>MCJB01000806.1:6329-19772 GCA_002018475.1 Nicotiana obtusifolia | reverse complement strand
GGGGGTGATGTTTGAGACATTTTTATATGGGGTGGGGGTTAGTTCATGGCCGTTGATTTGGTTGAGATCAACGGCCCAGATCGGGCTAAAGGGGAAGGGAACGTTTGGGCTGATGAGGGTAATTGGGCCGCCGGTTATTTAAGGGTAGTTGGGCCAGGTTTAATTTTTAAAACCCTGGCCCAGTCCGTTTTACTTCTAATTAGTTCCCTCTTTATTTAAAATTCTCTTTAATTTTTTAGAAAAACAAAAGACCTAGTAATTAAAAGTCCTAGTTTTATCAAAAATGTGAAACTAAACAAAATTAACTATTTATAAAATTAACACAATGCTAGATTCTATGAATTAACATTAAAACTAGGAAAATATAAAGATGCACTATTTTTTATGATTTTTTCCATTTTGTAAAACAAATAATTACTAATTCAATCCTAAAATGCATAATATTTTTAGTATTTTTCATGACTTAATTAACTAACAATTGAGTAATTAGGAACCTAATAAAATCCTAAAATGACTAAAAATTAATTAAAAATTATTCAATGCTTTTTATAAAGGTAATTCGGGTGCGGTAAAATCACCGAGAATAAAAATTAAATGCGGAAGCGTACATGAATCCATGAGCTCCACAAAGAATACTGGATCTTTCGGTCTACGGTCTTCCATGTGAGAAAGAAAACCCTACGTCTGATTTGAGGACCATAACCCATTTAATAGGTACACAAGTTTATACGTTTCTAATTTAGCCCATCATTAAACTAGAAATAACATCTGGGTATCTACACATAAGACTCCATACTTTATAAGATATTCTTTTGGCCATTTTAACTTTAAACCTTAGTAGATCACTTTTATTTAGGCCAGCCTTATAGTGATAGTAACCAACACACAATTATTCTTAATACAATACATGTACAAGTCTATAAATTCTAACAAGTAATTCCTAAGGGAGTGAAAGATTTTAATAGCACAACCTTATCAAGGAGTTAAAAGGGTGCCACAGTTAAAACTTTATGATGATTTACTCGGTTCATTGTACCTGTCTCTACGGAATTGTCTTCTCATTTACTTGGATTTATAGTACACATTTATGATTTATTAAAGGTAAATTCTTTTTTGGTACAAACTATTATAGGAGAAGTGTTTAAGAAAAAAAAAATTATCACTCAGCTTTTAATAGGCAATTTGGTAATTTAAGTTTGACATTTGAAGGTTCCCACTTTTAGTATAATTAGGTCCAAGAGTACCTCTAGAGACACCATCTGTATTACACTTGTACCAACCATCATAAGGGGTCCGCCGAATTACTTTTTTGGTCATAACATAGGGCTTATATCCTTCGAAGAACCTGATCATGTCTGGCTACAATAAAGGAATGATTGGCATCCAAGGATACCTCACCTTTGCTAGGTAATATAGAGTCTTTTTCGCCTCATGTATCACCCTATTACAAGACACTGCACCTCCATTCTTCATTCTATTCCCCCTCTTCTAAAGTTCTCATGTGATCACTGCTGGTACTGCCTGAAACAAAGGCTTGAGTTTAGGGAAGCATTGAGGATTGACCCGTTTTTTTGTTATACATATATTAGTCACTAGGCAGTCTGCCCACCAATATATTTGCTTTAAAATAAAAACCTAAACCCCCTTACGGATGGCAAACGGGGTGGGGTGGGTCTTATCTTAACCCGCAAAATTTTAACCCGCCCCGCATAACATTTGCACCCGCATTCACCCGCCCGCATCAACACCCACGTCCACCCGCTCCGCCCCGTTTAAGTGTATTTTTTTTTTTTTTTGAATTTTGTTAGAATTATCATTTTAATCTTTGATATCACAATAACTATTTTCTTTTTTACTTTTTATATTTGAACAAAATATATATGTTATTTTTACACTATGCAAGCTAAATTAAAAATATTAAAATCTCTATCAAGATCAATTAGTTTATATTTAACTTATATAACTTATTTGAGTTAAAGATTATTTTCTTTTGTATACACAAACCCATATACCACATCATCTAAAAAATATTTCATTATCTCTGCTGCTTACTTCTTTTTAATTACATATGCAATGTGAAAGGGGATATAGTAATCTTGTATCCAAACTTAATTTATTTTCACTCTACTAGTATTTAGACTTAAAAAGAAAAAAAATCAAGTCAATCCTTCTAAAATCTAAACTCACCAACTTCGTAAATATTAAAATTATTCACAAAGATGAGAACATTTAATTGGAAATCACGATTCCAAACATCACTGGCAAATAATGAATTTTAATGGCAAATTGATAGATTTTTTTTGAATGATAATGTTTGAAATGTATCCTAAATTCCAAATTACCGTTGAAATATGAGATAACCTCCGGATCAAAATTTTCTTCCTAGATAAGATCCAGATATGATCAAATTTAATCTCATCAACAAACTCAAGCAATTTTTCTTCCCAACAGAGTCACTGAGTTACTTTTTAAATGTGAAAGGGAGGAAACCCACGACCCGCACCACCCCACACTAGATTTTGAAAAAAAATTCTCAATCCGTCCCCCTGCATAATACAAACTCCTCCCCATACCCGCACCGTGGCATTGTCATCCTACTCCCAAAAAAAAAAAAAAAAAAAAAAAAAGGAAAGAAGAAAAAAAAAAAATTTTAAAAAAAAAAGAAAAAAAGAAAAAAAAAGGAAAGAAAGAAAAAAAAACCCTAATACATTCAATTTCCTTTTTCTCTCGTAGCGGTCATGCCCCTTCCCCCAGCAGCTTGGAGAGAATCATAGTAAAATGGGGTTATTTTCATTTCTTGGAAGAGTTCTCTTTACTTCTATTTTCATCCTTTCTACTTGACAAATGTTCCATGAATTCGGAGAAAATGGTGGGCTAACTGCAAAGGAATTGACTCCCAAAGTGGCTGGTTTGCAGGATTTTCTTGAATCCAAGTTGGGGGCAGGGACACCAAAAATTGATGTTAGGCATGTGGTAGTATTATTCATGGCTCTAAAAGGATTGGGTGGATTGCTATTTGTATTTGCCAGCTTTATTGGTGCTGTTTTACTAGTATTATTCATGGCTCTCCTAGGGTGTGTGTGTGTATATATATATATATATATTGTTCGGACCAGAGTACTATTCATGTCTTAGTCGCTAGTTTTATAGGCCAACTTAAGGGGTGGTGGGATACCCATTTAAACGACGAGGAAAAACAATAAATTTTCCAAGCCGTGAAATTAGATGAATTAGGACAACCAATCCTAAAAGATGGTGAAACAATTCCTGATTCTATCAACACGTTGATTTACACAATCATCAAAACATTCGTAGGTTGTCCAGGTAACTTTAGAGAAAAATCCTCTGAAATACTTAACAACCTCAAGTGCAAAACTCTTTCAGATTTTAGGTGTTATAAGGATTCCTTCTTGACCAGGATCTACGAAAGACCAGATGGGAATCTCTCTTATTGGAAAGAGAAATTCCTAGATGGCTTGCCTAAGTCCCTTAGAAATTTAGTCAAAGACGAATTTCAGAGTCAATATTCCGATGATATTGTTCCTTACGATCGAATCACCTATGGCCAGATAGTTAGCCAGATTCAAACAAGTTGCTCTTAAAATCTGTAGGCAAGATAAAATACTTAGGCAACTTGCCAAAGATAGGGCACAAAGACGTAGGGACTTAGGAAGTTTCTGTAAACAATTTGATCTTCTTTCGTGCGGTAGTAAACCTCATAGGAAGAAAAGTTTTAAACCTGATTCTTCCAATATTAGAAAAATATAATTCCAATAGGAAAAGAAAACTTTACTACACAAAAAATAAGTCTTCCAAATCCTTTACTAGAGATGGCAAGACTTATACTTCCACTGGCAAATGTTTCAAGTGTAGAAAGCCAGGCCACATCGCCAAGTTTTGCAAAGTCTCTCAGAAGATCAAGAGCCTACACTTGACGAACCTACTCTAAATAGAATAGAGAAATTGCTTGTTGAATTAAGTGAATCTTCGGATATTACAAACAATGAAATGTTCGACGACGACAATTTGACAACATCCTAGAAGATGATTAAATTCATCCACTACATCTTCAGGGGATTCTGACCAAGACGAACTCCCTCATATCAATGTTCTCACGAAAGAACAAGATCTTCTTCTTGAAGTAATTGGTGATCTTCAAGATCCTGAACTTAAGAAGGATTATTTAGGAAAACTTAAGACATTTCTTAATAAGCCTTCAACAGCCTCATCATCAACTCTTTAAAATCATTCCCAGGTAGCCAATACCTACAACATTACTGATATTGTGAAGAGGTTTCCCTCTGATAGTCCTAAGGTCTCAAAGGTGACCATCTCAGACCTTCAATCTGAGATAGCACACCTGAAAGAAGAAATTAGGAAAATAAAAGCGAGACAAGAGCTTGATAGACTTATCCTCCAACAATTGTCTAATAAGCCAAAAAAACTCAAAGAGGTTGTACAGACAGTTGTAACCTCTGACCAAGACGATGATGAAACAGAATCCTTCTTAGGACATCTTTCCTCTATAAGGATTCAGAAATACCATGTTAGGGTAACTCTCATCGTCAGTAAATCTTTTGTTTGATCTCAGCAATTTCTCCTATTTTATGGTACAGTGACATCATAATCAAGGTCTTCTTCTGCTTCATCATTTTCTTCATCTTATTGGTCTTCAGATGGGGATTTTTGGTTGGTTCTTCAGCCTTTAATTGTTATAGCAGTTTTTCTATTTGCTGGAGATATTCCTTTTTGCTGCTGGATCCTGCTAGTTGTGTAGAAGCAAGAGATTTTTGCTGCAAAAATTGAGAACGAGAGACATTTATGAGTGACAAATATTTTAGGTTCTCAAAGAACCATTTTTCAATTGTTGGTACATAAGATTCAGAAGCACCTTTCGAAGCCTTATACCACTTGAAGTGTCCTTGAAGGGCTAACCATCGTAGCCTTTAATTGTTGGAGCAATTTGTTTATTTGCTGGATATATTCCTTTTTGCTGCTGGATCCTGCTAGTTGTGTAGAAGCAAGAGATTTTTGCTGTAAAAATTGGGTTACCATGGTTAGCCCTTCAAGCACACTACAAATGGTATAAGTCTTGGAAAGGTGCTTCTGAAGCTTATGTACCACCAATTGAAAAATGGTTACCTTCTTTGATCTTCTGTCTGGTGAAATGAGAATTTTTGCGTATAGATCTATAGGATATGAAATCTATGGGAAAATTGGAGAAGCATTGGGATATGCTGGTCATGATGAAATTTGGTACAAGAGTAATCATATTCTTCTTTTACCGGAGAAGAAAAAATATCTATTGTGTAACCACAGATTGGCCACCATTGATGTAAAAATCACTGAGGGAACTCAAATGTTAGTTGTCTTCCCCAAAGGATAAAAATGAAGTTTTCCAAGAGGATTTGGAATGTGAATGCATTCATCCAGGCGTCTCGGTAGTCATAGTAGTTGAAAATTTGAGGTTCAAACGGCTGAGAAAACTTTATGGGTTTAGTAGGGTGTGTGCTCCATTCTTTTGGTAAGATTATTTTATTAATCCACACCGTTGTATGGGTGAAATATGTTTGGGTTTTGTTTAAAAATGGTCTGAATAGACAAGATTTGGTATCTGTAAGGATAAATTCATAGAACTTCTGGGTATAGGCAGGAGTTTTCTGAAGATAATTGGCAGAAGACTTAAGCATCTTTTTGGCTACTTCGGCTGGGTTAGAGTGCCAAATATCTGGCTCTGTTCGAATGAGCGGGTAAGACATCTCATTCTTAAAATAGTTTTCTTCCTTAGAATAAGGACCTTTCAAAGGAATTGGCTGTGGCACTGGTGAAAAAAAGTGCCTGTTTGGATACCGAATGTATCGTGCATTGTGTGATGGGGCCTTTTGCCGCCACTGCTTTGGTTGTGGTGCTTTGGCCAACCACGGGAGTTTTGAGGGGAGATACGAGACTTCTAGCCACCATATCCATTAATTGGTTTAATTGTTATTTTCCATGAAGGTAGTTCCTCAAACATATCTGGTGGATTCACCAAAACCAATTTCGCTTGCTTAACCAAAAAGATAGGCAGACATAGTTGAACTTCAACAAGCCCAAATGCTACAGACTACCCCATGGACAGTAGAAGACTCTTGTGATAGTATCAACTCATGGGATTTAAAAATGCTTTACCCATGACAAATCATGAACAAGGACACGACTCTCTACCTGGTTAGAGCACTTCCTCTATAATATTTACTATCCCCAAACATCCCCAGTCTACAATTTACAAGTCTTCCAGATGGAGCAACCTGACAAGTGGTTATCACATGTCTACCATCGAACAGACTATTCCTCTTGAATCGGATCATGAGTAAATCAAACTTCTCAATATCAAGTCTATAAAAAAATATATACAGAAATAGAATTATCTCCATTTTGGTTTAGTATAAATTGCCGCTAAACCACTCACCAGAGAAGGACTTGACACATCTCTTCTTCTCTGTCTCAGGGACTCTAGGTTCTTAGATTTCAATGATTCTCTGTCTCGAAAAGTTGCAGCAGGTGACTATGGTTTTCACTGCTTACAAAACTTCCCATAATTGTTCTGACCAGGGTACTACCCATGTCCTTGTAGCTAGATTTACAAGGCAACTCAAAGGATGGTGGGATACCCACCTCAGTGAGGATGAGAAGCAACAAATCTTTCTGTCTGTCAAGGTTGATGAAACAGGCCAACCAATTCTTAGAGACGGGGATACTATTCCCGACTCTACCAATACCCTGATATATACTATTATCAGAACCTTCATAGGTTGTCCATGAATTTTTAGGAAAAAAACTGCCGAAGTACTTAACAATCTTAAGTGCAAAACTCTTTCATACTTTAGGTGGTATAAAGACTTTTTCTTCATGCGGATCTATGAACGGCCTGATGGGAACCAACATTATCGGAAAGAAAAATTCTTAGATGGTTTGCCAAAAACACTTAGGGATTTAGTCAAAGAAGAATTCCAAAATCAATATTCCTGTGGTATTGTTCCTTATGATCATATCACCTATGGTCAAATTACTAACCAAATCCAACAAGTTGCTCTCAAAATCTGTAAACAAGATAAAATCCTGAGATAATTAGCCAAAGATAGGGTTCAAACTCATAAAGACTTAGGTAGTTTTTTGCTAACAGTTTGGTCTACCTCCTTGCGGTAAAAAGCCTCACAAAAGGCGTAACCTAAAAAGGAACTTCCTAGTTTTAGCAATCCTACGTCCAAGTATAGGAAAAGAAGAGCCATGAAGGGAACTCCCTTCATGGCATAATCTGTTGGAGTTCTATATTTCAGCTGGCTTGTTCCAACCTCATTTAATGGTTGCTTGGAGGCAACTATTGATCTTGTGACAACTCCCTGTTGGGTATTGATTGTTAGCTGTTTTGAAACAGCCAATGTTGAATCTTCCGATGGAGTCGGAAGCGCTGGTATGGGAGGATCAGATTTCTTTTTCTTTACCATTATTTGCCCTACAGGAATTCTCAGGTAAGGAAGTCTGGTATAGAATTTGATCTTCCTTTGATATATTCTATATCAAAATCAAAAATTGATAAAATAGCTTGCCATCTAGCAAAAATATATTTTGAGGCAAGGTTTTGTACATCTTTTTGTAAAATAAATTTAGCTACTTTGCAATCAATGCGTAGTAAAAAAATTTTATTTAACAAATCAGCTTGGAATTTAGAGATACACAAGACAATTGCCAAAATTTCCTTTTTGATAGTAGGATAATTTTGTTGAGCATCGTTCCAATGTTTGGAGGTAAAAGCATTGTTATGTTATTTTTTATTTTTCTTTTGTTTTAAAATCCCTCCATATCCTAAATCTGAAGCATTTGTTTCAACTATCTTGTAGGCAGAAGAATCAGGAATGATTAAGAAAGAAAGGTGTTTGATTTTCGATTTGATTTCCTTGACTACGCTGGTACGGTTGTTAGTCCAAGGTGGTGGAGGCTTTTTCGGCCGATCGTGGAGCAGTTTTAGCAAAATACTAAGACCTGGAATGAAGTCGCAGACATAGTTGACACAACTAAGGAATCTCTGAAGTTGTGTCTTGTCTAGTTATCTGGGAATTTATCAGCAAATTCAACAGACCTTTGTATAGGGATCACAGTCCCTTGTTGGATATTGTGACCAAGATATCGAATGTTTATCTAGAATAAACTATATTTAGTTTTGGATAGAACTAGGCCATTTTCCCTAATTGTATTAAAGAAAATATTTAAATGTTTAAAATGTTAGTCAATGCTTGTGGAAAATACAAGAATATCGTCAATGTAAGTAATAATAAATTGTGAAAGAGGATTGAAGACATCGTTCATGATTTTTTAGAATTCGGCAAGATCATTTTTCAATCCGAAAGGCATAACATTCCATTCATACTATCCGAATGGGACAGTGAAAGCGGTCTTGTATCGATCTTTAGGGTCGATTTAGATTTGCCAGAATCCTGATTTTAAATCGAATTTGAAAAATATGGTAGCGGCATGGACACGCTGAAGCAAATTCTTCTTATTAGGAATAGGATATCTAATCCACCTAAGAGCAGTATTGAGGGTTTTGTAATTGATAACCAAACGAGGTACACCTCGCTCAATTTCGGGTTTTTTGTTAACATAGAATGCTGCACAACTCCAGAGAGATTTTGAAGGAGAAATAATGTTTTTGCCTATGAGATCATCAATCTCTTTCTAGTAATGAATGATGAGCTCGTGATTCATTTGAATAGGGCGAGCTTTAGTAGGAATCCTTTTTTCATCAAAGTCAGGTTCATAAGGAAGGCTGACTATGTGTTTCTTCCGCTTCCAGAAAGCAGTGGGCAAATCTGCGCATAGATCATCCTGCATCTTCGTTTCTAAAGTTTTAATGTTAGATATGATGGAAGGATCTTTGAGTTGCTTTTGAAGCCTTTGGAAAGCAACTTCTTCTTTGAGAAACATAACTTGTGCTTCCTTGTTTTTTAGGAAGTGCAAAGTTCTTTGAGTGGGAGGTTTATTATAGGAAAGAGAATATTATTGGTAAAATATTCTACATAAATACCTTGGTGGAAAGCAAGATAAGGCATAATCCTATTGATGAAAGGAAGTAGTGACTTTGACAAAAGAAAGTTTGTAATTTATTTTAAGTTTTTCGCCATTGGAAGCCCTAAGGTCCTCTTTGGTCTTTTCAAAGAACTTAGTTGGCACGAGTCCTTGAATGCAGCTGAGTTCAGCACCAGTGTCAAACAAAGCGATTGTATCAAGGACAAAAGACTTATTGATTATCAGAGTTATTCTGATGTGATATTTTTGGATGCTAATTCTAGAAAGATAACCTATAAACGGGCCTATATCACCTTCTTGGACAATAGGTTCTTGGGCAATAGATATATCCTCCTTATGCTCAGGTTCACTAGAAAGTTTTCGGAGCACAAGAAGATCTAATTCTTGACCTGCTTTGATTTCTTTAATTTCCTCTTTAAGGTAAGTTATTTTAGATTGAAGATTCTCAATAGTTATGGTTGTTATCTTGGATTTTTGAGATGAAAATCTCTTGAGGATGTCAGTGATGTTGTAGCTGTTAGCCACCTGAGGATAATTAGGAAGCTTGGAGGAAGACAGAGAAGGTTTATTTAGAACTTTCTTGAGTTGGTCTAGGTAATCCTTTTTGAGATCTGAGTCTTCGAGATTGCCAATAACTTCAAGAAGGAGATCTTGCTCTTTAGTAAGAACACTAATCCCAGAAGACTTTCCTGAACTTCTCGATTAGACTGGGTTGAAGATGATGAGGAATCTAAGTAATCATCTTGGAGTTGGTTAAATTGCTACTCATACTCGTCTTCAGAAACCTCAGAATCGCTGTTTATAAGCAAGAGTCCTTCTATTTTATTAAGGAGAGACTCATCAAGATGAAGGTTCCTAATCGCCTTTGAAACCCTACAATATTTGGCAATGTAAGCTGTTTTACCACATCTGCAGCATTTGGCCGTAGTTGAAGTTGGTGTATTCTCAACTTTGGGTTTAGAATACTGTGGCTTCGTATGGGAAGGTCTTCTTTTCCTATACTTGGATGTAGGATTGATAGGACTAAGTTCCTTTTTGGGTTTGCTCCTTTTATGAGGTTTTTTACCTCAAGGAGGTAGACCAAACTGTTCGCAAAAACTACCTAAGTCTTTACGAGTTTGAGCCCTATCTTTGGCTAATTGTCTCAGTATTTTGTCTTGTTTATAGATTTGGAGAGCAACATGCTAGATTTGGTTGGTAATTGGACCATAGGTGATATGATCATAAGGAACAATACCATCGGAATATTGATTTTGGAATTCTTCTTTGACTAAATCCCTAAGTGATTTTGGCAAACCATCTAAGAATTTTTCTTTCCAATAATGTTGGTTCCTATCAGGCCTTTCATAGATCCGCGTGAGGAAAGAGTCATTATACCACCTAAAGTCTGAAAGAGTTTTGCACTTAAAATTGTTAAGTACTTTGACAGTTTTTTCTCTAAAAATTCCTGGACAACCTATGAAGGTTCTGATAATAGTATATATCGGGGTATTGGTAGAGTAGGGTATAGTATCCCCGTCTCTAAGAATCAGTTAGCCTGTTTCATCAACCTTGACAGACTGGAAGATTTGTTGCTTCTCATCTTCACTGAGGTGGGTATCCCACCATCCTTTGAGTTGTCCCGTAAATCCAGCTACAAGGACATGGGTAATACCCTGGTCAGAACAATTATGAGAAGTTTTGTAAGAAGTGGCAACCATGGCGAGAATATTATACTCAGAACAACCATCTATGTTCCATTTATAAATGTTGTTTGCATTGTAATTGTTCTGCATGACATTGGGCTTCTCTTCCAAAACTACGTCTGGATGGGTAGCCCTAGGATAGTAGAGTTTTTGAGGTTTCCTCCAGTTGGAAGACTCAGCACGAATAGGTGCGATATCTAGAGGAGGGTTTTCTTCTATAGATACCGATTGTTCAGATTCTTGGTCTGAATCTGTCTTACCAAGGACTCCTATGAGTTTAGAAGTTACAGTAGGAGTTTGACGGGTCAAAGAAGCTTCAGTAACTTGGCGGACTAGCGTATCTTGGACTACTAAAGTTTTCTCAATTTCTAAGATTGTTCGCTGAAGCTCAGAAAGTTGAGGAGAGTCTTTAGAATAATGCATATGTAGCTCCCTAGAATGAGTTATAGGGATCTCGTAAGGTTTGAAAAGAGGAACAAAAGAGGTGGAAGGTCCTTCTGTGGATTTCTTCATTGTAGTCAAAAAAGGATTGGCATTTAAATATTCTCCAATAGTTTGTAAATATTTATTCGTGTAATTACTATGTTCAAAAATATGTTTCATATCTTCGCCAGTAATTGGTTCATTATCAGCTCTTTTCTTTAAAGGAGTAGCTGTAACAGAGGTATTGGCAAAAGTTTTAGAAAATCCTTGTGACAGAGGAAGTTGGGAAATAACTTCTTCACCGGTATTAGTTTTCCAAACTTTTGAAACGTTAATAGATTTTGAAAAAGGGAAATCTATTTCTGTATAATCAGCATAGTTTTTGAACCATTCAAAGAAATTGATCTGTCTTTTACAACATTTAAAGAATCATAAAATTTTGATTGAATTTCTTTTCTTTTCTCTCCTTTGCATTTGTTCAAAAATCAAATTCTTTTGAAAAGATTATCGGGAGAATAAAATTCTTTTTGGAGAGTCTTTTTGTCAATTTCAAAATTCACTTGTAAGACTCCAATATTATCATCACCAAGTTCAGCACCTAAGGAAGTATAGGTAGGCGAATTGGGGTGATCATAGCTAGTTTCAGTAGAAGGAGCGTTTTCTACCTTTTATCTAGCCTGAGGGATCGTAGCATCTGAAAAAGTTTTTACTCTCGTGGGATGAGAGGAGATCGAATGTCTAGCGAATTGGACAGACGGACTTTTAGATAGAATAGAGGTGTTAACTCTTTGACTGAGTGACCTTTGGAAGAAAATTAGTACAGATCCGGTGGGAAATTGTTGGATCTGTGAGATTGAGGTATTCTCAGATTTTTGAGTTGGAGTAGCATTTTGCAAAAGCCAGTTCTGAGGTAAAGAGATCTAACTCCAGGATACTGGTCTAGGAACAAATAGATGAGATTTTTGTAGATCTGTTTGGAAGAGAGCCGTTTCACCCTTGTGCATAGTTCTCATGGCTCCAGTATTGAAGGCTGAATTCATAGCCTTATATTGGATTCTATAGATGATAGCTACTGGGAGAGATCTAGTTTTGGTTCTGTAATTGGAGGTTTTGATATTAAGTGTCGAGGTATCGAAAATGTTCCTATCTCACAAGGAGACTGTAAAATTAGGAAAATAGTCAAAATAAATTAGCCTGTTACAAAGACTGGTTTCTACCATTCCGAGCAGAGAATCATTGAAGTCTAGGAACCTAGAGTCCCTGAGATAGAGAATAAGAGATGTGTCAAGTCCTTCTCTGGTGAGTGATTCAGCGGTAATTTGTACTAAACCAAAATGGAGATAATTGTATTTCTTTTTATATTTTTCTATATACTTGATATTGAGAAGTTTGATCTCCTCATGATCTGATTCAAGAGGAATGGTTTGTTCGATGGTAGACATGTGATAATCACTTGTCAGGTTGTTCCATCTGGAAGACTTGTAAATTTTAGATTGGGGATGTTTGGGAATTTTTCAATCGTCAATTATTTGCTGCAAGTCAGAGAAACTAATCTCTTCTTTGAGCTTGAAATTGGAGGTAGAATATGAGGAAGAAGACGAAGAGGATCTAGAAGATTTCGAAGGGGAGTCGCGAAAGAAAGACTTTTTAATAAGAATTTTTAAATACTTCCTACCCTTGGCTCAAGAGACCAAGGGTTTCATAAGGAAAATATTCAAGTTCTTAGCTAACTTTGTATAGAAATACCAGATCTAGAAATTAAGTTCTTTTAGATCTATAGATCTTAAGAAAAAAATACTCTAGTTTTATCTTAGTATCGTCTTGAAGAGTCTAGATCTAGGAGCCAGATTCATAGAAATACCTGTCCTTTCATACAAAGAAAGTAAATATGAAAATTATTTTAAGAAGCTCTACTTTTGGATGACCTAAAAGTTACAAGTAACCATCTGCAGGCCTACTAGGTACATTTACAGGCATTCCATCGCCATAATCCTTAGGAACATTACCTGCAGTGCAGATCCGAAGATCACAGTGCTATCTTGCAAGAGTTCTTCTTATTGCAAAAATATATTTAACAAATTTATGTGTAAGAACTAGTAGATATATAAATCTATCAACATATCAAGTAATTCAACACCATACTATAATGAAATCTATAGTAGAATTCTTTAAGACTTATAGATCTAGAGTTATTTCGTTAGATCTAGAAGTACCACACCATAGCAAGTTAAAAACAAGAATCACCATCCTTACTCCCCCCCCCCCCCCCCCC
>MCJB01000805.1:5000-18793 GCA_002018475.1 Nicotiana obtusifolia | reverse complement strand
AGGGGGCGGGAGTGGGGGAGTAGGGGAGGGATGGGTAGGTGGAGCGGGGATAGGTGGTGGAGGGTTGGTGGGGATGGGGAATAGGATGGAAAGGTTGAAAAAAGAGTTTTGGAAAATATTTTACTCCAATTGAAGGAAAATGAGTTTATGAGAAAAATATTTTTCAAAACATTTAATCCAATCAATTATCAAAAAATTAAAAAATACTTTTTGAAAAATATTTTCCTTCGTACCAAAAACATCTAGTTTGTTTTCTTTTAACTCCTATTCTATTATGTTTGAGGGAAAGTAGAAGGGAAAGGGAAAGGAAAGAGTGAAAATCAAATACATACCTATTATATAAAAGATTTTATTGGTCAGAGGTGGAGCTAGAGTATTTTGTATGGGTTCGAACGAATCGATAACTTTTACTTAGATTTTGTATTGTATTACCAAAAAATAGCATTAAATATATATATAAATATTAAAGTGAAAACCCAATAACTAAAACGATTATAGGTTCGTTTACAAGTTCATAACTCAAAACTAAAATTTGGCTCCGTCTCTATCAAAGTATACACTTCATTTCTTAAATTTCCAAAATCGTACAGATTTTCCCCAAGGCCTAATTAACTTTGAAGCAGATTTTAGTGAAGCATCTAAGCTTGCTTTACCATATTCTTAAAAGGAATATTTATCGCTTGCGATATAGTGGTAGCTAGAGACGTATTCAAGTTGAGGGATATGAGTTTACATGAACCTATACTTTTTTTCTTAAATCGTGTATAATAATATTATATTTCTTCAAAGTTACTTAAATATATGTGTGTGAATCCATGCTCAAAGACTATTATGGTGCAATTATTATTGGGTGCACCTCTACGAGTGAATTGGCAGTTCAATTCCTACTCCGAACAGTCTTGTTTTCAGCATAGAGTATAGATATGTATGTGAAAATTATTAAAATTTCAAAAAGAATATAATTTTGAATCCATAATTTTAAAAGTGTAGTGGGTCATGGTAAGAGACTAAAGTTAAACCAATAAAATATACATTCAAAATTCACCTCTTCACAATAGTGCACCCATACTCTTAAAATTCTAGATCCGCCACACAGAAAAGTGACTCTACATTTTTAATATCACCGAATGTTGGGACATATTTTTGGGATTACCGTAAGTCCTATAACTATGAATCCTCTATGAGGTATCATAAGGAAAATGATTGTTACATGTATACTATTCATATATATTTTTAAGTAGAATATTTTATTTTTAATAAAATTCCGTTCTGATGTAGCGACTTAGAAAGAGGAGAAAACAGAATGCAGACACAGATTGGATGCGAGTTTACATAAATATAGTTAATGGAAATAGATTTCTTTCCTTTTCTAGCTATTTATGCACAAAGCCTTCAATACAATTAGCCCATTGATACTTCTTGATAATTTCAATCTTTTATACACCATTTCGAAAAGGCCATGTTAGATAAGACAGAATTGACTGTCCTACAGTTAGATTTAGATATCTAAATGTAAAAAAGGTGTAGTGGCGAAAGCAAGATTATCATTAAGAAGAAAAAAATAAAAGTAAACATGCGAAAAAGTTAAAAGGATTAATATATATATAAAAAGAAATTTTAACTTTATATACATGGTGTAATTTTCGGCGAAGAGGGTTCGGCTAAACCCTTCTGCCCGCCTAGCTCCGCCCCTGAAAGAAGGATTCATATATAATTCAAAAATTATAACGATCCGACTAGTCGTTTTGAGCATTTACATTCCATTCAGCTGTTTGAAGACTTGAGTAGCTTCATATTAGGTATTATGACTTGTGTGAATCGTCGGTTTTGGTTTTCAGGTGTCGGGATTGATTGGAAGAATGATTCTAACTAGGAAGCTTTAAGTTGGAAGAGTTGACCAAGTTTGACTTTTGTGTAGTTGACCTCGAATTGGAGTTTTGATGGTTCCTGTAACTACCCGACTTGTCATTTTATGAATTGGCGTCCTGTTACACGGTTTAAGGCACTGAGTAGCTTCGTAATATGTATTATAACGTACTCGTGTAGTCGAGTTTGGTTTTTGGAAGATTCAGAATTAAAATGAAGGAACAATTTTACTTTTGAAGCTTAAATGAAAAGAGTTGACCAGAGTGTTGACTTTTGAGCAAACGACTCCGGAATGGAATTTTGACGATTCTAATAGTTTAGTATGGTGATTACGGACGTAGACGTATGCCCGGAATTGGATTTAGAAGTCCGTAGGTCAATTCGACGCATTTCTGGCGAACGTTGGAAAATGGAATATTTTTAGAAAGTTTGACCGGGAGTTGACTTTATTGATATCAGGGTCGAAATTAGATTTCGGAAATTGAAACAGGTCCATTATGTCATTTATGACTCGTATGCAAAATTGAAGTCATTCCGGATTGATTTGATATGTTTCGGCGCAAATTATAGAAGTTTGGAACATTTGAAAACTCATAATTCGATTCGAGGTGCGATTCGTAATTTCGATGTGTTTGACGTGGTTTAAAGCCTCGACTAAGTTCGTATTGTATTTTGGTACTTGTTAGTATACTTGGTTGGGATCCCATAGGGCTCGGATGAGTTTTGGATGGGTTTTTAACGTGATTGGTATTTTGTTATTATTTTGAGTATAAGCATGTAATGATCCAAAGGTCCATTTTTAGTTCTAGAGATCGAAATTTGATTTCGAGACTTCCGATAGTTTGATAATGAATTAGAGGAATGATCTGGAATGTTTGGCCTAATTTCATCAAGTCACGATTGGGTTTTTAGCACGAAACATGAGTTAATTATTTACCGAGCGAAGTTGGTATCGCATTGAGCAAATGAGCTCTCAATTGAGTTTCGATTGAACGACTAGGTTCGTATTATTATTTGTGACTCAAAGGAACAAGAATCATCGAATTCTGAGTTCGTATGATGGAGTTGGAGCCTTTTAGTAAAAAATAAATTGCCGGTGTAAACAGTTTTGGTGCGCACCTTTAGCAACCAGCGTTGGCACTTGTAGTGACGGGAGTAGTACTTTTAGCGACCGTATTAGAGTTTTTATTGGGCAGAAACTGAAGGACCAAAGATGGTCATTTCCTTCACTTCGTTTTGGATTTTTGGAGCACGGTTCTTGGTCGATTTTGAGGATTTCTTCAAGAATTGAACTTGGCTAAGTGTCCTACATCCGAAAGTGATTATATTTCATAAATCATGGTTATATTCATCATTTAATTCGGATTTAATTGGAAGAAATTGTAGTACGTAGTTGATTTATATGTGCAAATTATACCGGTTAAAATTTGTAGACACCTTTATGTATTAAATTGAAAAATTGTTGGAACTTATTAAATCCTTTATTTGTCATGCCTCGTTCCTTGCTTGCCGAGGTTGTTTTTGTATGATAATTTGGTGTGATTGCACTTTGATTTTTATGTCAAATGCCGTGGTTGGTTGGGTTGACATTTCTTGGAAATAATTTCATTATGGATTTCTTATCTGCAAATAATTAATTAAATAAGTTTAAAATGAGCATTAATATATATTTATCAAAAGTTTAGATTAAAGAAGACGTTGTCCTATGCTGAGTTACTTTTCCATATTTGTTGTTGTTTTTGAGATTTTATATACGTTGTGTGGAGCCTTGGTCTATTTGCTGTAAAATTTATTGATTTTGTTGTATCTTTGGAGTTGGTTGTGGCCATTAGGCAATTTGCTATATGAATTGATTGTGTTGTGTTGTTGTGTTAACATTCTGTGTAATTGTTGGCTGATTTGAGTTACTGTTATGAGGACATAAGGGTGGTATTTCACTGTTGATAATATGCGGACATAAGGGTGGCATATCACTGTTTTTATATGCATTGGGGTATTGTCTGGGAGGAGAGATAAATGTGGCTATAGGATAGATAAGGGTGGCTATAAGAGCGATAAGGGTGGCTATTGATATTGTCAGGGCAGAGGGATAAGGGTGGCTATAATTATGGAGTGATACGGGTGGCTATAGGAGAGATAAGGGTGGCTAGTGCTAGGGATGATACGTGATGATGTGAGATTATTATGTTGGTGATTTTTATGTGATGTTGTGATTTTTCTTGTGCTTATTTTGATCTCTTGTGCAACTTGTCTTGTTGTTTCGGTAAACTTGATAATAGTCTGATTTATGTTGAAATTGTGAGCCTGTGACTATTGCCGGGTGGTTTATATTATTGGCATGTAAATTGTCCGTGCATATGTGGTATGAAATGTAGGCACAAGGTGTCGTGAAAATTTGTTGATTTTATTATTGTCACGTGAGTTATCCATGCAGATATGAAAGAAATATGGGCACGAGGTGCCCCGGAAATGTGATGATTTTATTATTGGCACGTAAGTTGTCTATGCGGTTATTACAGAAATATGGGCATGAGGTGTAGCAATTCTGTTTCAAATGGTTTGAGCTTGGAAGCAACCTGCTATCTATCGATAGGCGAGAACAGACTGCTATTGACTGCTTCGCCTATCTATTCCATTATGGCCGGCTTGGAGACATCAGAGGAAGACCATCATCTCTATCCGGGTACGATCATAGCTTCATTCATTCGTTGAACCTTGGGGATCACCATTAGCATTGAGGTCAATCACCACACTACCTCTATCATACACGTGGAAATATGAAAGTGGGCTAAGACACGTAATTTTTATGATTATGAAATGAGGTGTCACATGGTAACTTTTACTTGAAAGGACTTATATACAAAAGATTTTACTTGAAAGGAATTATATTCCAAAATTTTATTAGATAGAATAATATTCGAAAGATATTTATTTAAAAGAAATATATTCGAAAGATATTTATTTGAAAGAATTATATTCGTAAGATATTTATTTGAAGGAAGTATATTCGAGATATACTTAATTGAAAGGATTACATTCTAAAGATTTTTATTTGAAAAACTAATAGATAAAAAATGTATATTTTGGAAGACTTGATTAATTGATAGTACTTGTGTTTATTATTCGTTTTAGCAATATTTATGGTGTTCTTGCTGCCTTGCTGTATATATCACTAGTTGATTATTGTTTCTATCACTGCTATTTTTTTGTTATTTTCGTATGTTATAATGCACAGGTTATTAGACTAGTAAGTGCCTTGACTGTATCTCGTCACTATTCCACCGAGGTTAGTCTTGATACTTACTGGGTATCGACTGTGGTGTACTCACACTACATTTCTGTACCTTTTTGTGCAGAACCAGGTACTGGAGATATTGGACTCGAGCAGAGTTGGTGTGTTGATCGCAAAGATTCAAGGTAGAGCTGCTTGTTCAACGCAGTCCATTGGAATCTTCCCATTTTATTGTAATGTTAATTATTATTCGAACAATATTATATATTAGATCCTTGAGATCATTTCTTGTATTCAGTTAGAGTTCGTGACTCAGTATTACTAGTATTAGAAGGTTGTTATAATTATTTCGCTGTTGGTTTCGGCACTTGTATAAAATTATATGTTTAAAGAAAATGGCTTGAATTGCTATTAAAATCGGCTTAGCTAGTCTTAGAGACTAAGTTCTATCACGATGGCTATGGTGGAATTTTGGATCCTGACAAGTTTGTATCAGAGCTCTAGGTTCATAAGTTCTACGAGTCACGAATGAGTCTAGTAGAGTCTTGCGGATTGGTACAGAGATGTATGTACTTATCTTCGAGAGGCTACAGAAGATTTAGGAAAATTTCTTCTTTCATTCATGTCGTGCTGAATTTTTTGATTTTGGAGTTTGAGCCTTTGTATCTCTATTCTCTCACAGATGGTGAGGACACATGCTGCCGGGTCAGTTGAGCAGACACCCGCGAGTTCTGCTAGGGCCGCAAGAGCCTGGAGCCTAGGTAGAGGCCGAGGAAGGGCTCATGCCGCGGCTAGAGTACCTGTCAGAGCAGCAGTTCAGGAGCCGCTAGTAGTTCCGGTTGGGGGACAAGTACCAGAAGTACCCGTTGCTACCCCGGACTTAGGGAGACTTTTGCACAGGTCCAGAACATGTTTGGTACATTGACTCAGGCGGGATTGATCTCCGTTTCACCAAATATTTCACAGATTGGGGGAGCAGCTCAGACTCCTATTGCCCGTACTCCAGAGCAACAGGTTCATATTGGTCAGGTTCCGGGTGTGGTGCCGGTACAACCTGTTATTCTGGTTCAGCTTGAGGTCTGGCCAGAGGCATCAGAAGAGGAACAAAAGAGACTTGAAAGTTTTAAGAGGTATAGCCCACCTACTTTCAATGGCACAACTACAGAAGATGCCCAGGGAATGCTACAAAAGTTTCATCATATTCTCCGCACCATGAGTATTGTGGAAGTGAGTGGAGTTGCCTTTACTACATTTCAGATGTCAGGAGCAGCATATCAGTGTTGGCAACTTTATGAAGAAAGTAGACAAGCCGATGCAATTCCACCAACTTGGGCTCAATTTTCGGAGATGTTTTTGAAAGAGTTTGTTCCCTGGACACTCTGGGATGCGTGGCGCTCAGAGTTTGAACGGTTGCGTTAGGGCACCATGACGGTGTCAGAATACGGTATCGGGTTCAGTGAGTTAGCCCACCATGCACATATCTTGGTTCCTACACTTAGAAAGCGAGTCCGCAGATTTATTAAAGGAGTCGATTATGATTTTAAAATATGCATAGGTCGATAGTTGCGGATTGGCATTCCATTTCAGCAAGTAGTAGAGATTGCCAGGATGTTAGATCGTGTTTGAAGTGAGAAAAAGGAGTCTAAGGAGGACAAAAGGTCTCGGATCTTTGGAGGATTCAGTGGATTCTACTCTGCAGCCATTATCATCATGGCGGAGGCTCGGGCAGTCTATTAGCCCAGCCTGCAATTCAGAATACTCGTAGTGCTATAGTTAGTACTTTTAGCGCACCACCGGCACATGGTTCTTGCAGTGGTTATTCCAGTTATCCGGCATAGTATCAATATGATCAGTCGTGTCCGCAGAGGGGTTATTATAAGTGTGGTGATACCAAGTACATCATGAGAGATTGTCCTAGACTTGGGAGAGGCGAATTTCATCAGAACACTCGGGCTACAGGCTTTATTCCAGTTAATATTTCATGTGCACAGCCAATTAGGTGTAGAGGATAAGCGGGTATAGGGCGCCCAAGAGGGGGAGGCCCGGCCCGTTGATATAATTGCTATGAATTGGCTTGGGCCGTTACACCAGATAGTGTCGTTACAGGTATGAGTTAATTCATAATAAAAGAGCACTATTTTTATTTTGATTTGATTCTGATTATCGAGGTGAGAACTCCCTTCATGCTCCTTATATGGGTGGATTTGTGAATTTGTACTCTACTCCCGTGTTTATCTCTGTTGGGAGATTTGATGTTGTTAGCCCATGTCTATCATTTTGTTTTGTACACTATTAAGGGATATGAGTCCAAAAGTGACTTTCTATTACTCACTACAGTGGGTTTTGATATAAACTCGAGATAGTTTGGTTAAAAATTTGTGAATTATATGCCCTACTGGTATGAGGGTTCATTATGTATTGTGAAATTGTTTATCGGAATTTATGAAAAGAAGAAAAAGAAATGTAAAATTTCTGTTGGCACAATGTACATGATACTTGTGATTTGGAGTTGAGGATGAGATCCTTGTGGTTAAATTTATGTGTTTAAATTCTTCCTTTGTGAAATTAAATTTGTACTATAGTACTAATAGGGAGTCATGCTTGTTAGGCTTATTTGATAACTCTTGTATGTATTTTTCTATGCATAGTTAGCCATATTCGTGCTATAATCTTTTAGTTTTAGGGCGGAAGGATAAGGGTGACTATTATTGTGGAGTGATACGGGTGGCTATAGGAGAGATAAAGGAGGCTATTGCCAGGGATGATACATGATGATATGGGATTATTATGTTGGTGATTTTTATGTGATATTGTGATTTTTCTTGTGTTTATTTTGATCTCTTGTGTAACTTGTCTTGCTGTTTCGGTAAACTTGATAATAGTATGATTCATGTTGACATTGTGAGCCTGTGGCTATTGCCAGGTGGTTTATATTATTGGCACATAAAATGTCCGTGCAGATATGGTATGAAATGTGGCACAAGGTGCCGTAAAAATTTGTTGATTTTATTATTGGCGCGTGAGTTGTCCATGCGATTATGAAAGAAATATAGGCACGAGGTGCCCCGGAAATATGATGATTTTATTAGTGGCACGTGAGTTGTCCGTGCGGTTGTGATAGAAATATGGGCATGAGGTGCCATGGAAATATGAAAGTGGGCTGAGACCTGTAATTTTTATGATTATGACGGTGTCACATGGTGACTTTTACTTGAAAGGAATTATAATCGAAAGATTTTACTTGAAAGGAATTATATTCGAAAATTTTTATTAGAAAGAATTATATTTGAAATATATTTATTTAAAAGAATTATATTTGAAAGATATTTATTTGAAAGAATAATATCCGTAAGATATTTATTTGAAGGAAGTATATTTGAGATATACTTAATTGAAAAGATTACATTCTAAAGATTTTTATTTGAAAAACTTATAGATAAAAGATGTATATTTTGAAGTACTTGATTAATTGGTTGTATTTGTGTTCATTATTCGTTTTAGCAATATTTATGGTGTTCTTGCTGCCTTGCTGTTTATATCACTTGTTGATTATTTTTGCTATCACTGCTATATTTTTCTGTTATTTTCGTATGTTATATTGCACAGGTTATTAGACTGGTGATTGTCTTGACTGTATCTCATCACTACTCCATCGAGGTTAGTCTTGATACTTATTGGGTACCGACTGTGGTGTACACATACTATATTTCTGCACCTTTTTGTGGAGAACCAGGTATTGGAGATATTGGACTCGAGTAGAGTTAGTGTGTTGATTACAAAAATTTAAGGTAGAGCTGCTTGTTCATCGCAGTCCCTTGGAATCTTCCCATTTATTGTACTGTTAATTACTATTGGAACAGTATTATATATTAGATCCTTGAGATCATTTCTTGTATTCAGTTAGAGTTTGTGACTTAGTATTACCAGTCTTGAAAGGTTATTATAATTATCTCGCTGTTGGTTTCGATACTTGTATTAAATTATATGTTTAAAAAAATGGCTTGAATTGCTATTAGAATCGACTTACATAGTCTAAGAGACTAAGTGCTATCATAATGCCTGTGGTGGAATTTTGGATCGTGACAAGTTTGTATCAGATCTCTTGGTTCATGAGTTCTACGAGTCACAAATGAGTCTAGTAGAGTCTTGCGGAACGGTACGGAGATGTATGTACTTATCTTTGAGAGGCCACAGAAGATTTAGGAAAATTTCCACTTCTTTCATTCATGTCGTTCTGAATTTGTTGATTTTGGAGTTTGAGCCTTTGTATCTCTATTCTTTCACAGATGGTGACGACACATGCTACCGGGTCAGCTGTGCAGCCACCCGCGAGTTCTGCTAGGGCCGCAAGAGGCCGGGGCCTAGGTAGAGGCCGAGGAAGGGTATATGCCGCGGCTAGAGTACCTGTCAGAGCAGTAGTTCAGGAGCCGCTAGTAGTTCCGGTTGGGGTGCAAGTACCAGAAGCACCTGTTGTTACCCCGCACTTCAGGAGACTTTAGCACAGTTCCTATATATGTTTGGTGCATTGACTCAGGCGGGATTGATCTCCGTTTCACCAAATACTTCACAGATTGGGGGAGGAGCTCAGACTCCTATTGCCCATACTCCAGAGCAACAGGTTCACATTGGTCAGGTTCCGGGTGTGGTGCCGGTACAACCTGTTATTCCGGTGCAGCCTAAGGTCTGGCCAGAGGCATCAGAAGAGGAACAAAAGAAACTTGAAAGGTTTAAGAGGTATAGCCCACCTACTTTCAATGGCACAGCTATAGAAGATGCCTTGGGAATGCTAAAAAAGTGTCATCATATTCTCCGTACCATGAGTATTGTGGAAGTGAGTGGAGTTGCCTTTACTACATTTCAGATGTCAGGAGCAGCATATTAGTGTTGGCAACTTTATGAAGAAGGTAGACAAGCCGATGCAACGCCACTAACTTGGGCTCAATTTTCGGAGATGCTTTGAAAGGGTGTACCCTGGACTCTCCGGGATGCGTGGCGCTCAGAGTTTGAACAGTTGCGTTAGGGCACCATGACGGTGTCAGAATATGGTATCAGGTCTAGTGAGTTAGCTTGCCATGAACATATCTTGGTTCCTACAGATAGAAAGCGAGTCCACAGATTTATTAAAGGAGTCGATTATGATTTTAAATTATGCATAGGTCGAGAGTTGCGGACTGGAATTCCATTTCAGCAAGTAGTAGAGATTGCCAGGATGTTAGAACGTGTTCGAAGTGAGAAAAAGGAGTCTAATGAGGAAAAAAGGTCTCGGAACTCTGGAGGATTCAGTGGATTCTACTCTACAGCTATGAATCATCATGGCGGAGGCTCGGGCAGTCTATTAGCCCAGCCTGCAATTCAGAATACTCGTAGTGCTCTAGTTAGTACTTTTACTGCACCACCGGCACAGGGTTCTTGCAGTGGTTATTCCAGTTATCCGGCATAGTCTCAGTATGATCAGCCGCGTCCACAGAGGGGTTATTATGAGTGTGGTGATACCAAGCACATCATGAGAGATTGTCCTAGACTTGGGAGAGGCGAATTTCATCATAACACTCGGGCTACAGGCTTTATTTCAGTTAATACTTCATGTGCACAGCCAATTAGGGGTGGAGGATAGGCGGGTATAGGGCGCCCAAGAGGGGGAGGCCCGGCCCGTTGATATAATTGCTATGAATTGGCTGGGGCCGTTACACCAGATAGTGTCGTTACAGGTATGAGTTAATTCATAATAAAAGAGCACTATTTTTATTTTTATTCGATTCTGATTATCGAGGTGAGAACTCCTTTCATGCTCCTTATATGGGTGGATTTGTGAATTTTTACTCTACTCCCGTATTTATCTCTGTTGGGAGATTTGATGTTGTTAGCCCATGTCTATCATTTTGTTTTGTACACTATTGAGGGATATGAGTCCAAAAGTGACTTTCTATTACTTACTACAGTGGGTTTTGATATAAACTCGAGATAGTTTGGTTAAAAATTTGTAAATTATATGCCCTACTGTTATGAGGGCTCATTATGTGTTGTGAAATTGTTTATCGGAATTTATGAAAAGAAGAAAAAGAAATGTAAAATTTTTGTTGGCACAATGTACATGATACTTGTGATTTGGAGTTGAGGATGAGATCCTTGTGGTTAAATTTATGTGTTTAAATTCTTCCTTTGTGAAATTAAATTTGTACTATAGTACTAATAGGGAGTCATGCTTGTTAGGCTTATTTGATAACTCTTGTATGTATTTTTCTGTGCATATTTAGCCATATTCGTGCTATAATCTTTTAGTTTTAGACCGGAAGGATAAGGGTTGCTATTATTATGGAGTGATACAGGTGGCTATAGGAGAGATAAGGGTGGCTATTGCCAAGGATGATACATGATGATGTGGGATTATTATGTTGGTGATTTTTATGTGATATTGTGATTTTTCTTGTGTTTATTTTGATCTCTTGTGCAACTTGTCTTGTTGTTTCGGTAAACTTGATAATAGTCTGATTCATGCTGACATTGTGAGCCTGTGGCTATTGCAAGGTGGTTTATATTATTGGCACATAAAATGTCCGTACAGATATGGTATGAAATGTGGGCACAAGGTGCCGGGAAAATTTGTTGATTTTATTATTGGCACGTGAGTTGTCCGTGCGATTACGAAAGAAATATAGGCATGAGGTGCCCCGAAAATATGATGATTTTATTAGTGGCACGTGAGTTGTCCGTGTGGTTGTGATAGAAATATGGGCATGAGGTGTCATGAAAATATGAAAGTGGGCTGAGACCCCTAATTTTTATGATTATGAAATGAGGTGTCACATGGTGACTTTTACTTGAAAGGAATTATATTCGAAAGATTTTACTTGAAAGGAATTATATTCGAACAATTTTATTAGAAAGAATTATATTTGAAATTTATTTGTTTAAAAGAATTATATTCGAAAGATATTTATTTGAAAGAATTATATCCGTAAGATGTTTATTTGAAGGAAGTATATTTGAGATATACTTAATTGAAAGGATTACATTCTAAAGATTTTATTTGAAAAACTTATAGATAAAAGATATATATTTTGAAGTACTTGATTAATTGGTTGTATTTGTGTTCATTATTCATTTTAGCAATATTTATGGTGTTCTTGCTGCCTTGCTGTTTATATCACTAGTTGATTATTTTTGCTATCACTGCTATATTTTTCTGTTATTTTCGTATGTTATATTGCACATGTTATTAGACTGGTGATTGTCTTGACTGTATCTCATCACTACTCCACCGAGGTTAGTCTTGATACTTATTGGGTATCGACTGTGGTGTACACATACTATATTTCTGCACCTTTTTGTGGAGAACCAGGTACTGGAAATATTAGACTCGAGCAGAGTTAGTGTGTTGATCACAAAAATTCAAGGTAGAGCTGCTTGTTCATCGCAGTCCCTTGGAATCTTCCCATTTATTGTACTGTTAATTACTATTGGAACAGTATTATATATTAGATCCTTGAGATCATTTCTTGTATTCAGTTAGAGTTTGTGACTTAGTATTCCCAGTCTTGAAAGGTTGTTATAATTATCTCGGTGTTGGTTTCGATACTTGTATTAAATTATATGTTTAAAAAAATGGCTTGAATTGCTACTAAAATCGGCTTACATAGTCTTAGAGACTAAGTGCTATCACAATGCCTGTGGTGGAATTTTGGATCGTGGCAAGTTTGTATCAGAGCTCTTGGTTCATAAGTTCTACGAGTCACGAACGAGTCTAGTAGAGTCTTGGGGATCGGTACGGAGATGTATGTACTTATCTTCGAGAGGCTACAGAAGATTTAGGAAAATTTCCACTTCTTTCATTCATGTCGTGCTGAATTTGTTGATTTTGGAGTTTGAGCCTTTGTATCTCTATCTCTGACAGATGGCGAGGACACATGCTACCGGGTCAGCTGTGCAGACACCCGCAAGTTCTGCTAGGGCCGCAAGAGGCCAGGGCCTAGGTAGAGGCCGAGGAAGGGCATATGCCGCGGCTAGAGTACCTATCAGAGCAGAAAGTACCAGAAGCACCTGTTGTTACCCCGCACTTCAGAAGACTTTAGCACAGTTCCTGAATATGTTTGGTGTATTGACTAAGGCGGGATTGATCTCCGTTTCACCAAATATTTCACAGATTGGGGGAGGAGCTCAGACTTCTATTGCCCGTACTCCAGAGCAATAGGTTCACATTGGTCTGGTTCCGGGTCTGGTGCCGGTACAACCTGTTATTCCGGTTCAACCTGAGGTCTGGCCAGAGGCATCAGAAGAGGAACAAAAGAAACTTGAAAGGTTTAAGAGGTATAGCCCACCTACTCTCAATGGCACATCTACAGAAGATGCCCAGGGAATGCTAAAAAAGTGTCATCATATTCTCCGCACCATGAGTATTGTGGAAGTGAGTGGAGTTGCCTTTACTACATTTCAGATGTTAGGAGCAACATATCAGTGTTGGCAATTTTATGAAGAAGGTAGACAAGCCGATGCAATGCCACCAACTTGGGCTCAATTTTCGGAGATGCTTTGAAAGGGTTTGTTCCCTGGACTCTCCGGGATGCGTGGCGCTCAGAGTTTGAACGGTTGCGTTAGGGCACCATGACGGTGTCAGAATATGGTATCGGTTCAGTGAGTTAGCTCTCCATGAACATGTCTTGGTTCCTTCAGATAGAAAGCGAGTCCGCAGATTTATTAA
>MCJB01000804.1:17992-35428 GCA_002018475.1 Nicotiana obtusifolia | reverse complement strand
TCCTCTTCGGTAATTAGATTTGTCGATGATCAAAAGTTCATATCACAGTTTGAGAAACACATTTACCAAGTAATTTTACTTATTCGAGTTGATTCCTTTTGGTTGTTGCCTCCAACTTATGTCCATTGAGACATGTAAGATTATTGAAAAAAAAAAAAAAACTAATAAGAGTTGGTCTATCTGGGACTTTTCTTTTTGACATAAGGTAATTTTTTTTGTATAAGATGCATACATAATTAGCCATTGAGAAGTATATCACATCCAGGTTCTACTTGAAGCACGATTTAAAAACTTCTTCTCGTCTTTTTCTTTCTATTCCAGTTCTTCAATTGGCATGTTTTCTGAAGCAAACACCAGGTTAAACGGCTTGATCTGGAATTTGCTCATTTTGCAGAAGGATCTGCATTTGTCTTTTCTTGTGTACTAACCACGTGTTTAAAATTGTTTTTGATGAATATTAGTTGAATCGTGTGTATTTGCACGGTAATACTAGTCTATTATAAACACGGGATGGTCTAAATCGGCTATGTAATCGCTTAAGTGATGCTAGCATTGATTAATTAATTTTTGACACATAATTTATTTCTGTAACTTAATTTATTAGTTCTTCACTAAGTTGTTCGGACTCGAGTTCAGATAGCCAAATTATGAGTGCGGATTTAGAGATTGGTTCCTTCATGTTGTAAAATTTAATTTCGATACTGGTACGAGTGCGGCACCACAGATGAATAGTCCAAGCAAATATTTTCAATTCAATCATAATTAGTTATTGTTTGGTGCATAGGTTCAATAGACACTATCCTTCCTAATGGACGTGTCCAGATCGGTCAGGGGTCAATCAAATAATCCATCACAATCTTAAGCGTGAAAGAATTACTTCCATCTTGGGCAGCAACACAAGTTGGCATCACGGGCGGGAAACACAGCATAAAAGGGATCAATCCTATATTTTTAAATTGGCAATGCAACTTATAATTCTCTAGTCATGATTGAGGATATCATGAGGCATGGACCTGAAAAACTCAGATGCGTATGGTAGCTATGGAGAGACAACAACTTAGAGAGACAGCTAAAAACTTTCAGTATCAAAATCACATATTTACATCATAACTTGACAAATTAAAACCATAGAGTTTAGATAAACGGTGAAGTCACAACATGCCTTCATTTGTGTAATATCAAATATTTCTAGGATGAATATGGCGATGACGTATATCATTCCTCGAAAGATTGGTTACTTATGACTTCCAACTATAAAGCTTTATAACTCATAGAACAAGCAGAGGTGGATCTAGAATTTGAAAGTGACGGGTGTCATAATTTTTTTTAACGTAACTTTGTAATGACTAATATAGAATTTGTTAAGAATATGTATATGTTTCGGTTCGATTTTTTTTTTTTTTGGAGTTTATTCGGGTTAATTTGATAAGTATTTTTATTTAAAAATGAAAACTACATCTTAAATAAAAAAAGAAGGTAATAAGCATTTTAAGCAATAAGTCACACCTTCATTAATAACAATAGCAATAAAAGTAATATTTCATTAGGAGAATATTACATCTTTCTTTGTATATTAAAAATAAATTTGCACATGTAAATAAACATCTTCAATAAGAAAATTACACCAATCAAGATAAGGGAAAAAAAAAAAATCTCCAATAGATAAATGATACCCCATAAGTAAATGTCGAATAAGATAAACTACAAGTTTTCAAAAATCAAAATCATAAGTCTCATATTTTTTCTAAGCAATACTTACGAAATTTTGCCAAAATCTTAACAGTAAAGAGACTTAACTTGTATTTAACAACCATAGAATAGCATAATTTTTATTCGAAACAAAAATTTATGAAAATTAATTAATCTCGATCCAAATACCCATGAGATGCAAGTTTTTCAATTTTGGAATAAGAAAACTCACAAATTTGATATTAAGAGAAATGCTTATTTTATGGGATATTAAAATTTAGCAGTCTCTTTTTTAAGTGTTCACGCTAGAGATCACATCTCAAAAAATAGAATAGAGGAAAGAAAAATATAAAAATAATAAAACAACAAATTAGGAAATTGTGAGGTAGCCGAAAAACAAAAGGAAATAAAAGCACGAAAAAAAGGGGGAGTCAGACAATTCAAGATAAATTCAAACTTGGGTTTTACACGTAAGAAAAGCTTTAAGAAAGGCATTTCGTCTACTTTGTGACTGCGAGTGGAAGGATCAATTATTTAACCTAGAAAATTTCAACATAAATATATAATAATTTTACCATTCTAGCGGGTGCCAAGCCACCCCCTCTCTAAAGGGTGGATCCGCCCATGAGGTGTCAAACCAGTACTTTCTAAGAGAGTTCATCGAATGAAAGTTTTTGGCGGACAAATCCTGATTGGGCTTGAGCCTTGAGGCTCTTGTTTTCATAAATATGATGGTGGGATTAGCAGTCAGACTAAAAATTCATGACTTAGTTGTTTACCTGTAAAACGGTACATTTGAATTTGTAACGTGGTTTATAGACAAGTGAATCGATTTGATCCTAAAGTATGAAATGAACAAGGCAGAAATATGAAATAAAATTAAGGAAAATACAAACATGACTATGAACATAGCCTTTCCGGTGGCAAAGACAAGAACAATATTCAAGAATAAAAACTGAGAACAATGTTATAAAATGAGAGCAGAGCATAGCTTTTTTGTATATAGAATATTTTCTCTCATCCCAATTGATGCTAGTTCTCCTATTTATAGCCTTATTTAGGGAGACAAGATCCCCAAATTAAGTTCCTCTTGAATAAGAATAAAACCATCATTGATTGCGGCATAACAGTTGGCTATAAATGTTGATATTCTCTGTAAAGGCTGCTCATTGAATGTTATCTGATATCAAATCTTTGAATCTTTATTGTCAGCTACTCTACCTTCGGGATTCATCCAGCACCAGTCACATACTTGAATCTAGAGCCAGTTATTTTCACGTCCTACCTGTATTTAGTTCCACGCGTTACTTTGTCATTCGCCCAGTTGTCACTATCCTGCTACTTTCCGGTGATGCAACTCAGTATCATCAGGAAGTAGATAAGAGTTTCTTTCTTAGCAGAAAAGTTCCTGAACGGCCCCTGACACTTGAAAGGATGCACGCCTTCTCGCATTGTTGCTCCGTGATTCAGCAAATATTTCCACCAATTTTTGAGGTAATCATGATCATGATATTTTCCCTCTATAACTTCTCTGCTACTCCTTATATTAACTCTTTAACTTTTACAACTTCTTCTTCTTCTCTGTTTTGTCTTGGAACCCTACTACAAACTTCAACTTCTTTAGTAAAATTTTTTTCATAAACTACTCAAGATCATATCTTCTAATGCTGCTGCCTTCGGGAATTCTGGCCTTCTCTTCGGTGGAGGTCCAAAGAAGAACAAAATCAAGGAGGCTGATGTCGAGTCTGAACCTTCAATCTTAAACACCATAATACCTCTTCACCTTAGCATAAAATCCGACGTTCAAGAACAAAAAGAACCTGCAAATCCCAAAAGTGACAGACACTAGCGTGCTAACATGTATCCTTCTTCCATCCGTCCTCCTAGCATTCCTGCAGTGAAGGAGGATTGTCACTGGGACAACATTGAAATCCTCACTCCTAGTGAGGTGGTCACGTTCTCCAAACCAGGGTTCATATATGTTTATACATAGCCTTTTACTTTGGGCCCTTTCACTTTGAGAGTGGGTGAAGGAGTAGACTTAATAATATTAGAGTTTTGCCACCGGTACCAGATATGTTTGGCACAAGTAGGCCCTTCCGTGTGGCATAAGGTGTCTTGCCTCTGCCAGTTGTGATCCGAGACCGGAGAAAGTCTGACTCTTGCACATATGATGAATCTCTAATCTTCAAAGATCTTTCTTGGGGGTGTGCTAATGCTTAGCAAACGTGGTCATCATGCCCTCTTCACCAGCATCGACGATGAAAACGACCGTGGGTGGATGGAACGGTTCGTTGTTATTGCTACCAAGGGCATTGTCCCGGCAACATCACCTGCTCTTCCCGAATCATGGAATCTTTTCTATAGGTCTTCGAATATCTTTTTCTTTTCATTTTCAAAAGAGCTTCCTTCGCTACTAACTTTACACTTTCCTTACTCTAGCTTCTCATTGGAAGCCACCATGGGTTCAAGAGCTGGCCTAACAGGTACAGAAGATTCTAGATATTACTACACCAAAATTCCGAAGGTGGAAAGAAATGGCTTCCAAATATAGGTGGAAAGCCAAAAACCTTGGTGAACAAGGATTCTTTTTACCTTTTTTCAATTTTTCAATATACCTTGGAAGCAATTTAACCATCTTCTTATATCACACAGGACTTCCAAAGGGATCCGTCATTTGCCTCGACATCGAGATCCTCGATAACCCAACGGAAGTCAAACAATTACTACAGAATGTTCTTAACCGGAGGAGGGCTCGCTAATTTACTCGCACTTCCGGTGAAGGTACCTTCTCCCGAAGTCCCTATCCCAAAAACAAGAAATTAAAAAGGAAACGTCCCTCTTTGACTGGGACTCATGAGAAGAGAATAAAAGAAACACCAATTGGACCGACTATAATGGTCCTTGATGATGTAGAAGGAGCTGATAATGAAGAGGCTCCCCTTCAAAGAAGAAAAAAATCTTTATTAGCTCAACCCGGAGAGCTTTAAACTCCACCACCAGAAGAAGTTCAAGAACTCTGGGGGGAAATGGACGTAGTCGAAAACGCTTCATCCCGTTTTTGAATCCCACAGTTGCTTCTGGTCGAAGGAGTTCAACTCCTGAACTTCCTCCGCCTTCAACTTCTTAACCTATCGTCACCGTATCTCCTGCTCCTCCAGCTACAATCTCTCAATCGGCTCTAGTTGAACAAACAACAGATGTTCCCTCCCCACGGTCATCCGATCATGGGAATCTAAGGAATACCTTTTCGTCACCCACTCAAAACCTTAGTGGAAAACGAAGTGTTACCCTCACGGTTTCAAACGTATGCCACGTGTTTTCCAAGCCGGTGAAGCTTGCCAATTATGTGAGGCCGCTGGCCTCAGAAAAATACTGGAGAAAGATTGAATTCTCTCTACAGTGAATGTCTGCTAAACAATAGTATCCACTGCTCCGCATAGGTATTAATAAATCGATTTCATACTATTCTTTATTTGTCATATTCTGAATTAATAACCTTAGATTTGACCTCTTCAAGCTATCCTTCTTATTTCTGAAGGCCTGCAAAGGTTGATCTTGGATAAACAAGTACATACTTCAGAACGAGATCAATTTTTAGCTAAACGGAGTTAGCTTGGCGAGCGCCTCCCAGTGCTGGAAGAAAAAATCGCACAGATGGATGAGCTTGAGGCTTGGTTGTAGCAATCCGAGCAAGATAGAATGGCCCACAGCCAAGAAGCCGCTCAATTTCATGAAGACCTCAAGAGTGCAAAGACTAAGTGGGTTGAACTTCATGATGTTGCAACTGTTGCTGCCGAGCGCGAGTCTGTTCTCATGGAACTAGTTAATAACTTGGAGGCTAGCTTATGCTTCAAAACCGAGGAGGCTAATGTTGCCGAGGAGAAGAGAGCAAATGGAAGAAAGGCTCAAAAAGGTCATGGAGCAGAACCAACTTCACTCGACCATCAATGTTGAGCTTGATTCCAAAATCAGCATTATGAAAGCTGAAAATGAAAAGCTCCAATCCAAGATTGAAAAGCTCCAAGCTAAATTCCAAGACCAAGAAGATTCAATCGTCTTCAAAAAGACCTATGCCATTTACCATACGAAGAGGAAGACCTTGGAGGAGGCCAAAGAAGGCATTGTTAACATTAATGAATATATTGCCAAGGCCCGAGAGCCGAAGACAACTGATCACGAGAACCTCCCTGCTCGGCCCGTTGCTTCAAATTCTTCGAATACTGTCTCTGAGTAATCGAGAACTGAAAAAGATGAAGCCTTGAACCAGAAGCAGAACAACCTTCTCCCAATAAAAAAAATGAAGACTCCTTTTTCCCTTCGGATTCTAGCAGCAAGAACTAATATTTATATTTTTTTCTTTACTTTCTGTAACAATACTAGAACTTCTTTAATGAGTTTGGCATATTTTAACTAATAAAAGAACCTATTTTGCTTATGTGTTGTGCAAAAAATCTTCTTTTTGTTTAACTAAATAAGCTTCGGAAATCTTTTCACACCCGATAGCTTTTGATTCCGGGCATAAACACTTCCGCAGTCTACCATTTACTATGAGAGTTTCATAAGAGAGGGCATTTATGTTTACGATTTTTTTGAAGAGGACGTCTCCTGTTCATTCTGGCACAAGCATTTGAAGTTTTTGTTAACTTTCAATTGATAAAATAAATTAACTTATCATTCGGACAAGAAATAAGATAGAAATAAAAGGACTTTGATTTATTCCATCTATCTTTAAAAGTATTCTTTTGCTTAAGTAAATAAAGCTGCCAATACATGTTACTATGTATTCCTCAATTATTTCCAAAAATAAGAAATCTAAATTGGAAGTTTGAAACTTTAAAATCTCTAGTCTCAGCTCTATTTAAGGTATTAATATGCCTAACAAACATGACAGTACAATTAAAGCATGATATGAATCTAAGACTACACAGACATCTCATGGAATATAGCTACGCGCGGACTTTCATTACCTAGTGCATACGTAGCTCCAGACACAAGTAATATACAACAAAATACACCTAAGGGGATGAGTTCCCTCTTAAAGGTTAGGCAAGAGACTTACCTCGTGCCCAAGCTCACTTCCGGTCCACTAATCCGCTCTAAAAGCCCCAAGCCGATGCCGAACAATCCGAAACTAGTCAAATATAATATAATTTAATCAATATATACTCAAAACTTTACAATTTAGCTATTAGAGTAATTACCCAACACAAATTGGAAGATTCTTAAAATTCGCCCCTGGCCTAAGTGCTCAAATTTCCAAATTTTTGACGATAAATATTACCCATAGCCTTACGAACTCAAATATATAAGTTTTACTTAATTCCATAACCAATTTCGTGGTCAAATCCCATTTTTACCAAAATCCTAGGTTCTTCACAAATCCCACAACTTTTTACAATCTTTCCATGTTTAATCTACCTAAAATCTGCATAATTAACTTGAAAATGGGGGAGTTACTTACCTTAGGATATTGATGAGAATCTCCCCTCAAATGTACTCTCAAAATCGCTCGAGACCAAATGAAATGTGAGGGAAAATAGCCTAAGTCTCGGATTAAAAACCCACACTGCCCAGCGACTTCTGCACCTGCAGCTACTTGATCGCATCTGCGGAACCGCAGGTGCGGTCAAAAGGTCGCACCTATGTTCCCCTACTGCCTCCAACTTCCTCACTTCTGTGGATGGGGAGACACTTCTGCGGGTCTGCTTCTGCGGACTTCTTCCGCTTCTGCAGATTCGCTTCCACAGATTCCTTTTGCTCTTGCGGCCCACAACCGGCCAGCCCAAGTTCGCATCTGCGGAGCCTCGATCGCTTCTGTGGGTGCGCAGATGTGGAACAACCCTCACACCTGCGACCACCCAGCTCTAATCTCAGGTCCGCTTCTGCGACCACTGGGCCGCTTCCGCGAGGTCGCACCTGCGGCCAAAATCTCGCAGATGCGAACGCTCCAGAACTGGAGCACCAGTAGCTCGCCCAAGCCAATTCCAAGTCTGATTCCAATCTGTTTCACACTCGGGGCCCCCGGGACCCGATCCAATCACACTCACACATACAACAACATAATGCGGACCCGCTCGTGCGATCGAAACACCAAAATAACATCTAGAATTATGAACCGGACACCAAAATGCATGAATTCAACATGAAGCTCAAAAACTTCTAAAAACACTTCCGCGCCGATTCCCATCAAATCGACTTAGAATGACGTCAAATTTTGCGTACAAGTCATAAGTCATCATACAGAACTACTCCCAGGCTCAGAATACCAAACGGACCTCGATAACACCAAAACCTACTCTAAATCAAACTTAAAGAACTTGAAAACCTTCAATGTGCCAACTTCCAATATTAAGCGCCGAAACACTCCCGAATCATCCGAAACCCGATTCGAGCATATGCCCATGTCCAAAATCATCATACGAACCTAATGGACCATCAAATACCGGTTCCAGGGTCTTTTACTCAAAATGTTGACTCAAGTCAAACTTAACCCTTTTAAGCCAATATTAAGGAACTAAGTGTTCCGATTTCAACCCGAACCCTTCCAAACCCGAACTAACCATCCCTGCAAGTCATAAAATAGTAAAAGCACATACGGGGAGTCTTATTTAAGGGAAGGGGGATCTAAAAAGCAAAACACACGATCGAGTCATTACATTCTCCATCTCTTAAACGGACGTTCGTCGTTGAACGGGTTTAGAATCGTAATAAGTGTGGGTATCTACTCCGCATGTCCTCCTCAGACTCCTAAGTTGCCTCCTTGATTGGTTGACCCCTCCACTGAAACCTTTACCGCAGAAATCTTCTTGGACCTCAACTGGCGAACCTGTCAACAATGGCAACTGGTTCCTCCTCATAGCCTATGCTCTCATCTAGCTGAATCGTGTTGTAGTCTAATACATGAGACCTATCGGCATGATACTTTCGGAGCATAGAAACATGAAAAATCGTATGAACTCCCGATAGACTGGGAGGCAGAGCAAGCTCATAAGCAACCTCCCAAACTAGCCTCAATACCTCAAATAGGCCTATAAACCTTGTGCTCAACTTGCCCTTCTTCCCGAACCTCATGATTTCTTTCATCGACGAGACTTTCAAGAGAACTTTCTCGCCCACCACAAATGATAAATCACGCGCCTTTTGATCCGCGTAACTCTTCTATCTGGACTGTGCCGCGCGAAGTCGTTCCTGAATCAACTTTACCTTTTCCACAACATCCTTCACCAAATTAGAACCATATAACTTAGCCTCGCCAGGCTCAAACCATCCGATCGGCGAACAACATCGCCGACCATATAAATCCACAAATGGAGCCATTTCGATGCTGGACTGATAACTGTTGTTGTAAGCGAACTTCGCCAAAGTCAAGAATCGATCCCACTTCCCTCCGAAGTCAATCATACATGCTCTGAGCATATGGTCCAAGATCTTAATTGTCCGCTCTGACTGCCGGTCGGTCTATGGATGAAAGGTTGTGCTAAGCTCTACCCGGTTCCCCAACTCACTCTGTACTTCCCTCCAGAAATGCAAAGTAAACTAAAGGCCTCTATCTGATATGATGGAAATAGGCACACCATGAAACCGAACAATCTCCTAAATGTAAATCTGGGCCAATCTCTATGAAGAATACGTAGTCACAACCGGAATGAAGTGTGTTGACATGGTCAACCTGTTGACAATGACCCAAACTGCATCGAACTTCCTCAAGGTCTGCCGCAACCCAACTACGAAGTCTATAGTGATGCGCTCCCATTTCCACTCATGTATAACCATCTGCTGGAGTAGGCCACCTAGCCTCTGATGCTCATACTGTCACTATCCAAGCCGGAGGGCCACGACTGGCACCCGGACCCTACCCGCCGAGTGCCGGCATACCTCTCATCTTACTTTCCTTGTTAGCTATAAGGCCGATGATGGCCGTATGAATAGCAATAATAATCATAATCAGCTGAAATACCAAACAATGACATGAACATACATATATAATATACCATGGCCGACACGACCGTCATACGAAAACTATACAACAAAAGATACATTTGCCGACAAGGCAATTCCAACTGTACATGAGTCAACCCGTTGTCTATTGTCTATGAGCCTCTACAAGAAGACAACAGTGCAACCTGTGTCGGAACAGGGCTTCGACATGCCCAAAAATGCCTATGACAAAATGCATACCAAGACCACGGCAAGTCCGGAGGATGAATCTTGCCAATATCCGCTGGACCGAGCAGCCTACTGTGGTGGGGGAGCTTCGTCTATATGTCTATCCGGACCTGCAGCACGACATGAAACGTCCACAAATAAAAGGACGTCAGTACGGATAAAGTACTGAGTATGTAAGATAGGAAAATCATAATATAAGAACAGTAATATACGTCGGGATAAGAAACATACAACCTGTACCATCTGAATGCCTCTGAGGGCGACTAACCATGGAATGCTTGATGTGCATATGCGTATACATTTATCCCTTTTAAAATCATCATACATACATACAATATATATATATATATACGCCTCTGTGGGCTTCATCATCATCATATACATACGCTTCTGTGGGCCTCATCATCATATACATACCCAAGTGATCAACGGTTGCACAATAGGTGCCTGCCCGGCCGACTATAGCGCGGCTCGATGGAGTAAAATAGCTGTCGACTATAGCGCGACTAGTAAAGTAAAACATATACATATGTATAGTTGCACAATAGGTGTCTGCCCGGCCGACTATAGCGCGGCTCGATGGAGTAAAATAGACAATGCATGCTGGACTCATAGGAACTGTACTTCCGGTGACGTAAGGTCGAGGAAATAATACATATCAATCCTCCCATAAGAGGGGAAACAATATACGCACTCCTATCTTCTAAGAGTAGAGTATGTTTGGGGGCTCGTTCATTGTATGATGTACAATTGGAGTCGTGCAAAAGAAAGAAAGGAAATAGTCTCACATACCTGGTATACTTTGCACCAATTTCAAGCTTCGCACAGTCACAATTCCTTAGTCTACAATAAAAGAAACGGTTCTATCGTTATCCTCTAAACGTTATAGTTACAATCAACCACAGCCCTAAATTTATATGGTGTTTCTCCACACCCTTCTTCCTCTAAAACTCCACAACAATAGTAGCAAGACATGCAAGCCAACAACAACCCAAAATAACCACAACTCCGTCCATTATCAGTGATTAACTTGAACCCACAGCTTCCGATATGCGTAAAACGAGTTTTTCAAGAATTCCCAGGAGAAAAAATGCATGAAAGGGAGTAGTAACTGACCTTGCATGTTGGATAACTCAGCCCTCTTACTTGGTTCTTCAACCTCTAGGTCTTACTCTCAATTAGGCCTTGAAAGAGAGGAAAATCAGTTAGGGCTTTCCCCTAATTCTTCAATCTCTAGATTCTTTCCCCCAATTAGAACTTGAAAGAGAGGGAAATTGATTAGGGCTTGTGTGGGATTCTTTGAGAAGGGGTTGCAGGGGGTTCTACTTGGTTTTGGGTTTTAGAAATGGTGAAATAGCTGGTCTATGCTCCTCTTATAGGTCAGTAAATAAGTGACGCACGTGTCTGACGCCTACAGGTCTGCGATCGCATTTACGTCGCAGAACCAACATGCGGTTCGCATTCTGGATGCGAAACTCAGCCCAGAAATCTGTCTCATTCTGCGACCCAGGAGGTCTGTTTTGCGGTCCGCATTTTCAGTATGCCATCGCATACTGACCGCATTCCTGACATAGATTTCTGCCCAGAAATCTGTTTCAGTTTGCGATACATTAGGTATAATATGCGATTCGCATTTTAAGAATGCGATCGCACTTATGATCGCATTTCTGGCACTGATCTTTGTCCAGAAATCTGCATTGGTCTGCGATTTCAGTGTTAGATGTGCGGCCCGCATGTGGGTTTTGCGGTAGCATACCCAGCTTTGTGAAGCCCCTTGTGACTTTTTGGACTCTTTTTCGGTTCTTAGGCCCTTATACGTAGACTATCTTACGGCAAAATCTAACGTACGAAATTATGGGTTGTAACACATACTTAACCTGCTGGCAATTTAGACACCTCGCTACATACTCAACTATGTCCTTCTTTATCCGCCGCCACCAATAATGCTGCCTCAGGTCACGATACATCTCCATAGCACTTGGATGAATAGAATGCTGAGAACTGTGTGCCTCCTCTAGAATCTTCTCCCTCAAACCATCAACATTAGGAACACATAGATGACCCTGGAGTCGCAGAACACCATCCTCGCCGATAACAACCTCCTTGGCACCACCCTGTAGTACCGTTTCTTTGAGAACCAACAAGTGTGGATCAGCATATGACGAGCCTTAATCTGCTCGAATAGTGAAGACTGAGCAACGACGCATGCAAGAACTCGGTTAGGCTTTGAAATATCCAACCTTACAAGTCTGTTAGCCAAGGATTGAATGTCTAAAGCTAATGACCTCTTCTCTACTGAAATGAATGCCAAACTACCCATACTCCTCGCTTTTCTGCTCAAGGCATCCGCAACCACATTCGCCTTGCCCAAATGATAAAGGATGGTAATATCATAATCCTTTAGTAACTCAAGCCACCTGCGGTGCCTCAAACTAAGATCCCTCTGCTTGAACAAATGCTGCAAGCTGCGATGATTGATGTAAACCTCATAGGACACCCCATAAAGATAATGCCTCGAGATCTTGAGAGCATGAACTATCGCAGGCAACTCCAAATCGTGTACGGGTTAATTCTTCTCGTGGGGCTTCACCTGAATTGAAGCATATGCAATAACTCACCCCTCCTGCATCAATACACGATATACACCCCTGAACTGAAAGGCAATATTAACACTGGTGCTGAAGCCAAGGCAGTCTTGAGCTTCTGAAAGCTCGCCTCGCAATCGTCGGACCATTGGCTCGGAGCACCTTTCTAGGTAAATCTAGTCAAAGATGTTGCAATAGATGAGAAGCCCTCCACAAACCAGTGATAATAATCCGCTAACCCCAAGAAGCTCCTGATCTCGGTCGCTGTGGTTGGACGAGGCCAACTCTAAACTGCCTCAATCTTCTTAGGATATATCTTAATACCCTCTCCTGATATAACATGCCCCAAGAATGCCATATAATCTAACCAGAACTCGCTCTTGGAGAACTTAGCATATAGCTTCTGTTCCCGCAAGGTCGGAAGCACCACTCTTAACTGCTGCTCATTTTCCTCCATGCTACACGAGTAGATCAATATGTCATCAATGAAGACAATGACAACGATTCAATATATGGAATGAACACCCAGTTCATCAAATCCATAAACGTCGTCGGGGCGTTAGTCAAGTCGAAGACATCATTAGGAACTCATAGTGGACATATCTAGTTCGGAAAGCCGTCTTCGGAACATCCGGATCACAAATCTTCAACTGATGATACTCCGATCTCAAATTGATCTTAGAGAACACCCCGACACCATGCAACTAGTCAAACAAATCATTAATACGCGTCAACGGGTGCTTGTTCTTAATGGTAACTATGTTCAACTGGTGATAATCAATGCACATCCGCATAGTCCCATCCTTCTTCTTCACGAACAACATCGGTTCACCCTAAATCGACACATCCAGTCTGATGAACCCCTTTGCTAAAACCTCCTCAACCTGTTCTTTCAAATCCTTCAACTCTTTAGGATCCATGCGGTATGGTGGAATAGAGATAGGATGGGTACCTGGAGCCAAATCAATACAGAAATCGATATCACGATTTGGTGGCATGCCTGGTAGATCAGAAGGAAACATATCGGAGAACTCCCAGACCACGGGCGCTGAATCAATCGCCAGAGTCTCTGTAGTAGTATCCCAAACATAAGCTAGATAAGCCAAACAACCCTTCTCGACCATGTGTCGAGCCTTCAGAAAAGAGATAACCCGACTAGATGCACTGACAGGCAAACCCTTCCACTCCAATCTAGGCAACTCTGGCATCGCCAAGGTAACAGTCTTGGCATCGCAATCAAGGATGGCGTGATATGGATACAACCAATCCATGCCCAGGATGACCTCAAAGTCGGTCATATCAAGCAACAGAAGATCCTTTCTAGTCTTATGACCACAAAAAGTCACGATACAGGACCGGTATATCCGATAGAATCGCCCACTGACATGGACACATATATAGGAGTACCCAAGTAATCGCGAGGCACACCAAGTAAATGAGCAAACAGAGATGAAACATATGAATATGTAGACCCTGGATCAAATAGTATCGAAGCATATCTACCACAGATAGAAATAATAGCTGTGATCACGGCATCTGAGGTCACTACCTCTGGGCTGGCTGGAAAAGCGTAGAACCTAGCTGAAGTGCCACCTGACTGGCCTTTACCTCTAGGACGGCCCCTACCCACTTGCCTTACACCTCTGGGCGGCCGGACGGCTGGTGCCGCAGCTGGTGCTGTAATCATAGGCTGATGAGCCTACTGTACTGCCCTTGCCCCGAAGTCTAGGACAAAACCTCTTCATGTGGCCAAGATCCCCGCACTCGTAACAACCCCTCGGAACGGTGGACTGCTGACCTGAAGTCTGACCCTTATGGACTGAATACTCATTGGAGGAACCCTGAATAGCTGGTGGCCAGTAGGAGCTCTCTGGAATGGCATTGAAATAGGGCCGCACTGGTGCACCCTGAGAGGGCGGCGGTGTTGATATGTGGGCATGCTAGACTGACCCCTCACAAACTGACCTCTGCCCCCAGACGGGGCACCACTGCACCCTCCAGAATATTGAAACGACTTGTCCTTCAGTACCTGCTCTCAGCTCCGTTTACGAACACCCTTTATCCTCCGAGCTATCTCCACAACCAGCTCGTAAGAGGTCACCATCTCAACCTCTCGGGCCATAGTGGCCTGGATACCAGAGTGTAACCCTACAACCAACCTCCGCACTCTCTATGCATCGGTGGGGAGTATCATAAGTGCATGGCGAGTCAACTCAAAGAATCTTGCCTTATAGTCGGTCACCGACATCTGACCCTGCTGGAGCTGCTCGAACTGAAATCGCAACTCTTCCCTATAAGAGGGTGGAATATATCTATCCAGAAAGAGTGTGAATTGATCCCAAGTCAAGGGAGGAGAACCTGCTGGCTTGCCGAGAAGATAGGACTGCCATCATCTACGGGCCCTTCCCTCCAGCTGAAAGGTGGTAAAGTCCGTGGGACTCCAATATCCTCATGTTGTGCAGTTTTTCCCTGCAACGATCAATAAAGTCCTGGGGGTCCTCATGTTGCTCACCTCCAAAGATAGGAGGATGTATCCTGGTCCATCTATCCAATAGCTTCTGTGGCTCACCGGCTGCAGCTGGTATGGGCTATGGTATAGCCGCTGCAACTGGCTGAGCTCCGCCTATGGGTAGTGCGCCGGGGGTCTGATATATGGCAACTGTATGCCCTAGAGCCTGAGGGTCTGTGCTCCCTCTCCCACCTGAGATGTGGCTGGGTCTGCTGGAAATAAACTAGCCTGAGTCATAGAATCCATAACCGCTACATACGGCCCATGACCTCCTGGAATACTAGTGCAAACATGAAATCCGCTGGGGCTGGCTCCACTGCAGGCACCTCGCCTTACTCCTCAATAGTAGGATCCTCTACTTGATCCATTGGTGACACAACTGGAACAACTCTAGGACGTCCTCATCCTCTACCACGAGCTAGAGCCCTCCCTCGGCCTTAGCCTCAGCCTCTAGCAACAGGGGGAGCAACTCCTCCATTTTCGGGTACATTTGCCGCGCGTTTTTTCACCATCTGCGAGAGAATAAGAGAAAGATACTTAGCACAACATCAACTGCACGATAGGAGATGAAGAAAGAGTAATTTCCTAACACCCTATAGCCTCTCGAAGATAAGTACGGACCTCTCCATACTGATCCCCAAGACTCCATTAGGCCTGCTCGTAACTTGTGAGATCTACGTGAACCTAGTGCTCTGATACCATGTTTTCATGACCCAATTTCTTCTATTGGCCATAATGGCGCCCAACGTCGCCCCCTAGGCAAGCCGACGATGAATTAGCCATGTATCTATTCTGTTTAAAAATTTCAAAATAGTTGATTTTTATTTATTAAATAAATAAGAAGTGGAAAATTTAATAAAATAAGCGTAACCTCATAAAGGAACAAGTACAGTGATATAAATATCCAAAAACGATCAAATGTCTGCTACCAGATTTTCAATACCTGGTGTCACAAGTGTATGAGCAACTACTAGAATATACAAAAGCTATTGTCTGAAATAGAGTAGACAGAAAGTAAATACAAAAGAGAGACTCTGGGTGCTACAGAACGGACTCAGAAAGCAACTCATTACTAAACATTGGGGTAACAAGGGTGTGCGCCTGAATGGACACCAGATGCACCTACCTCAAATCATGCACAATAACTAAAAAAGTGTAGCGTGAGTACATAAACAACATGTACCCAGTAAGTATCCACTCTAACCTCGAAGAAGTAGTGACGAGGGTCGACATCAACACTTATTATGGGCCAATAATAAAATAAAGAAACGCTAAATAGGCATGGAATATGTGTAATAAAAATAACTCAATAGCAAGCAGTGAATAAATAATTCTTTAATTGATAATAATTTCAAAATCTCCATCTAACACATACTAGTTCCAAATCAATTTTGGTCATTAAATAAATTATAACATCTCAAGTCATTAACATAATATCAAGTGTAATCGGGCTCCGAGTGTTATCACGCACGATTTATGCCAAGGTCGTACGGCCTGATCCAAAATACTATGTGCACTGCTGAGGGTCGAATGACACGAACCATAGATGCATCTATTATACTGCAAAGGTGAATGACCCGCTCCCATGAGAGTAGAGAAGTTTACCTCGCTCGCGGAAGTACTTGCAACGCGAGAGGACATAGATTTCTCAGAGTTATTATGTATTCCTAAATTCTTTCCATAAATAAAAAAACTAAATTGGAAGTTTGCAACTTTAAAATCTCTAGTCTCAGCTCTATTTAAGGTAATTAATATGCCTAACAAACATGACAGTACAATTAAAGCATGATGTGAATCTAAGAGTACCCCGACATCTCATGGAATATAGCTATGCACGGACTCTCGTCACCTAGTGTGTACGTAGTTCGCCACATACGTAATACACAACAAAATACACCTAAAGGGATGAGTTCTCTCTTACAAGGTTAGGCAAGAGACTTACCTCGTTCCCAAGCTCACTTCCGGTCCACTAATCCGCTCTAAAAGCCCCAAGCCGATGCCGTACAATCCGAAACTAGTCAAATATAATATAATTTAATCAATATATACTCAAAACTTTATAATTTAGCTATTAGAGTAATTACCCAACACAAATTGGAAAATTCTTAAAATTCGCTCCTGGCCTAAGTGCTCAAATTTCCAAATTTTTGAAGATAAATATTACCCATAGCCTTACGAACTCAAATATATAAGTTTTACTTAATTCCATAACCAATTTCGTGGTCAAATCCCATTTTTACCAAAATCCTAGGTTCTTCACAAATCCCACAACTTTTTACAATCTTTTCATGTTTAATCTACCTAAAATCTGCATAATTAACTTGAAAATGGGGGAGTTACTTACCTTAGGATATTGATGAGAATCTCCCCTCAAATGTGCTCTCAAAATCGCTCGAGACCAAATGAAATGTGAGAAAAAATGGCCTAAGTCTCGGATTAAAACCATCACTTCCCAGTGACTTCCGTACCTGCGGCCACTTGATC
>MCJB01000804.1:0-14355 GCA_002018475.1 Nicotiana obtusifolia | reverse complement strand
AAAACTCTAGCTTCCTATATTTGAGGATCTCTTTTCTGTATTTCTTGGGCATTCTCAGCAGCTGTAGAAGAGTTTTCTATCTGAAAATTGTTAGTCTTTTTTTTTACAAATTAAAGAAAAAACATAAATCTTCATAAAACTTAGGAAAATCTCAAAATCTAGAGGGTTGATACTGATTTAAATTGCTGATTCTTTGAGGTCTTGGTTCCAAAAATTCAAAGCTTTCTTCTGGTGTTCAAGACCTAAAGTTTGTTGTTTTGTTGTTGTTTATTCAATTAGTAGCTGAGCTCCATCCTATTGCTGTCTTAGAGAGAGAAAGAGAGAGAGAGAGAGAGAGAGAGAGAGAGAGAGAGAGAGAGAGGGAGAATCATGTCTGTTTTCCTAGATTTAGTTTTATGTTATCATAAATGAAGGTCTGAATGGTTGTATCAATCTTCATTGAATTGCTCATGTGTTCTTGTGATTCTTTGTTGATGAAACATGATTGAATGTTGTAGTATGAGTTCCTTTGATTGATTTTTCATGCTTAGTGAGAAATTTATTTTGTAAAATGATTTGATAATAAATATTGAAGTGTTTTGGTTTCAGCTTGATTAATAAAAAAAATAGCAGGCATTGTGAAAGTAGTTGTGCTTATAGGGCTAGATATGTTGCTAGCTTAACTAAAAAATCAATGTCCATTTGTTATAACTCAAATACATTATAATTTTATCTTGTTGGAAAAAGTTAAATTCAAAAGTATCTGTATACATTAGGCTGATTTTAAGTTTAGAGGTTAGGAAGGTTGGAGGTTCTGTTGTATGAATTTAGAGTAATTATTTCTGTAATATATTGGTTTGTAATGATTATCATTATGAGAGTTATTAAAGTGTTAAATATGCAATAGTTAGGTAAGTTTCAATTTAAGTGTTGCATGTGCAAATTTATAGGATTTTCTGTGTACAACATGTAAAAATTGGTCATTGCTCTTATGGTCTAAGGGTAATGAAAAAGGATGAAAGGGGTTCTGTCACGACCCAAAATCTAACTAGTTGTGATAGCACCTAACCCAACCCGCTAGGTAAACGAAATAACACTTAACACAACTCAAATGAGAATAATAGGAATCAATGGGTAACATAACTGAATATCTATACAAAAAAATTTCAAGGATTAGTAGTACAAATCATGAGCTTTTAAGACTATCGAATTTACAAAGCTGATGAGAAATAAATACATCATCTATTCGAAATATACATAAACAGATGTTCAAATCTAAGGACTCCAAAAACAAGTAGCGGTTATATCCAAAAAAAGCAAGTACATCTTCAATGCCAGCTCCCACTATATACAACAACATTAGCTCTAAGATCTGCACGCAAGGTGCAGAAGTGTAGTATGAGTACAACTAGCCCCCTGTACTCAATAAGTAACAAACTTAACCTTGAGTTGAAAGCAGTGACGAGCTCAGAATACAGTCAGAGTCCAAAATCAATAGCCAATAACAATTCATAACAGTATAGTAACGATAGTTAAGGTACGTAACTTAGGAGATGAACTGCCCAACTCATTCACAGATACGGAAAAGTAGATATGCTTGACGAGCGAAAACACAACACAAAATTAATGCTAGCTAGCCAAAGATAGTATAGTTAAATTATCGTCTCCACATGGATTGGATTTAAACAATGCTCTAGTAATTTCTAAATTAACTGCTATTCAAGATGATCAAAACTTGATTTGGTTTGATTACGAACTATGATTAACTACTAAAGTAAAGAAATTAACAATTGATTACAAAGAACTAGAGATTAACAGAGTTAATTCTTTATCAATGTGAAGAATAAGGGTCATGACAGGATAGGTGCAAGATAGCTATTTGGGATTTAACTCTAGTTTAATTCACTCTAATATTCTAATGATTCTCACAAATTCACTCGATGATTAATTCAAACGTGTAGTCATGACTCCTCTCTCGATTAAATCTTAACTCTCTGAGGCGAATTAATATAAGCACTGTGAAAATATGCAAGCATGCATTAATGGATTAGCCTTTAGGAAAATGTCTCTCGAATATTCTCCTAACTTGATTTAATCAACAATTCAACAAGATCTTTCGATTACTTAAGAGAATCACTAAATTAAACCAAATAAAATAATGCAAAGATAATCACCAAAATATTCCTCTTTTGACTAAATAAATCTGCAATAATTCAAAGCAACATAAATGAATTCAAGCAAAGAACTAGAGTTAAAATCCATAAATATTTATCATAACACCATATCCGTCAAACCCTAAGGGAAACTACTCCATAATCACGGAAGAAGTCATCATAAATCTAATCAAAGAGTAAGAAAACACCAATCGAATGTTACAATCCAAAATCTCCCAAAGCTTCCAAGGTCAAAAGCCCCTTCAAAAACGTCTTTTTGTTATATTTATATCAAGTAGGAGTGGGCCCGGTTGAAACTACCCTTTCCAAGCTAAAATAGAAAAATACTCTGAGAAAATTGTACAGGCGCGCCGCCTCGTGCGGGGCACTAGTGGGAATGTTCAGAGAGCAAATTATGACAGGGCAGTAGCAAGTTACACTGTCGCGCCGCCCCATGCAGCATGGTAGTGTTAGTTTTCCAGAGTAATTCATTTTCTTCAATTTTTGACATCCATACTTTGCTCCCGACCCCCGAACGCGATCCTAGTTTAATTCCTTGGGCTTTTACTCAGACTTTAAAGCTATAAATTGTTCGATTTAACTTCAAATTATCTTCTTAGAATCACTTCCTACAAGACGTAAACCCATAATAAGTGCATACACTAACATTTAAGCTCAAACACAAGTAAAATGCAGTAATTAGAGTGGAAGCTACGACTAAAATACGAGTTTCTAGCCTACCATCAACACCCGACATTTAAAACATTGCTCGTCCTCAAGAAATCAAACTGCACTTCACATAGAGATGATCTTCTTATCAGACAACTTCCCTAACGCATCATGCCAAGAATATTTAAAGTAGACTAAGCACCATATATAATATCCTAGCCTTAAGACTCGACTCACACGGGCCACGTATTTCAAAACCTACTCACTTACTCTAACTCAAGGGCCAAAGACATTACCTTTTCTTCGCAAATCATGTGCCCTCACACCAAAGATAGAGAGTAGTTCCACACACAATAAAATTCAAGAACACATAGGAACTCAAGATAGAAAGAATTCACTCATTCTCAGAATTAATATTCATGTGCCACAGAAAACGCACCATATATTTGCATGTAGTATAATACTCTACTAATTCGAGCTCATTCAATCCAAGATCAAGTAGGACTTTAATTGGTTGTAATGTAGGCTGCGGGTCGGGTAGGATAGATTTGGATATAGTGACTATACCTCCCCGAGCTCTTTAATATATATACATTAGCGATTTAAACCCCACACTTATGTTGAACCAAAGCCCAACCTTCACACACAATATCATCAAGCTCTCAATATCTTTAAGCACATACAAGACAAGAATTACCACTAGCAAGGAATCAATTTTCCTTTTCTAAGTTCTGAATTTTTTTCCAAGCAAACTCACTTTTTTCCCTTACAATTCCCTACAAGTGGCTCTCACAATTTTTCAAACAGTGCACTTTTCTCCTTTTTCAATAGTTCTACTCAAAAATCCGACCATACCTCAACTTAGTTTTTACAAGCTCATAAATATTTCAAGTGCTCATGAGAGATAACAAGTTCAAATAGATACAATTCAAACAAATGGGTCGGGCTTGTAGTGTGGTTGCCAAAGAAGTATGATTACAGGTTCAAAGGGGCTAACTAGGATACACATTAATTAGATGTGTAAAAGCATATATCTGGCTCAACAAAAAAAAATATCTCTATCACTTCCTAGACTGAACAAGACTGCTATTTCACTTTGCAAATACACGGGGAAAGTTTTATACATCAACAGACATGCACAGAATATATATCAACAATAACCTCACATACACCATGGCACATAACTTTCTTTTGACCGGATCTATCCCGACTCTCTGTTCAAAGCAGTTAAACAACATCAAAATCAAACATTTTAAGGAACTTATACATGAGTCAAGAACTGAGCCTAGGCGTCACAACTAAGGCACTCACAACTCTCAAGGCACAATAAAGTCAGGAAAAATCATCTCCATTTAATACCATAGCACGGGACATTACTATTGCTTACAAAATAAAAACTAACTACACCCGATTCAAGCGCAACCCTTTAAAAAGAACCGCACAATGAAAAATCAAGGGAAAATTATTATACTACCTAAGAAAAAAAAATCTTCGACTTTGATCCCTCAAGAAGACAGTCGAGGAAATCCATCGTTAGGAAAAGTAAAAAAGTTTTTGTACCAAAATAAACGAAAACAAACACACATGTACATATTTACATCTCCCACCCACACTTTAAATTGTGGCATGTCCCCATGATACACAAATAAAAAAGCAAGAGGTAAAGAAAAACTTCCTTGATTCATCTAGTCGGGGTCTGAATCGAAGTAGGGATCTCCTCTGCATGACCGAGCTAGTGTACACATCCATGCTGAGAGCTTCTTTTCGGCCTTCTTTGGAAACACCCCACACTTATCAGTTGTACTCTCTCTATATTGCTTCTTTAGGGCCCCCTTGCTCCTTCACACTTGAAGATTACCCTTTCTTCCCCCACTCTGAGCATGAGCTGCCTTTCCTAAATGTCAAGAATTGCTCTGCCAGTAGCCAAAAAGGGTCTTCCTAAAATTAGAGGGACCACCCTATTCTCCTCCATGTTTACCATAATGAAGTCCACAAGGAACACAAATTTGTCCACCCAAACTAGCACATCTTCCACTATTTCTTCAGGTATGATTGTGGTCACCAGCTGCAAGGACACATGTATCGACCTGATTTCTCCAATTTCTCCCTCTAATTTCTTGAAAATAGACAAAGGCATAAAATTAATAGAAGCACTTGAATTACACAAAGATTTTTCAAACTTAGTACTTCCTAAAGAGCAAGGTATAGTAAAACTCCCTAGATCTCTAGAGGGAGCTTGTTTTTTAGAATGGCACTACAATACTCCATGAGCTTAACAACCGATGTCTCTTGCACTTTTCACTTTTTAGAAAATATTTCTTTAAAAAATCTAGCATAAGCTGGCATCTTTGAGACCACTTCTGTGAAAGGTATATTCACATGCACTGCTTGAGTACTTCTAGAAAGCGCCCGAATTGTTTGTCCAGCTTCTCTCTTCTCTGCTTCTGCAGGAAAGGTAGAGCAGGCATATATTTACTTTCTTCAGTCTCCTCATTTATTGCATTCTCATCTCCATCTGTCTTTCAATCAGCTCATACTTTTGTTTTGCCCTGGGATCCTCCAATACGTGCCCACTCCTCAAAGACACTGAATTTATTGTCTCTTTTGGATTTCTTTCAATATCAGCTGGGAGAGTTCCTAGAACCCTTTCAGAAAATATATTAGCTAGTTGCCCCACCTATCTTTACAAGTTTCGAATGGTTGTGCCCTGTTCTATGATAGCTGCGCCACGGGTTTCAAGCCTCTCATCTCCTTAATAATAAAGGCCTTCATCAGATCTTCCATGCTAGACTAATTATACTGTGAATGATGATATTGTCGCCACTACTAATTTTGAAAACATGGAGCTCCCTGTCCCTGGGGTCTGAAGTTATTTTGCTGCCATGTGTTTGCACTACCACCTGGTGAACTCCAAGAGAAACTTGGGTGCCTCTACCTGTTGGAGTTAAAATTGTTGTAACTTTGGTAGTTGCCTCTATCAAAGCTCCCCATAACATTTACTTCAGCTGAAGCTTGACACTCATGTGTAGGGTGTCCCATTCCACAAAAGTCACTTGCTGCTTGCGGTTCACTTTATACCTTGGCCAATGTTAACTTTCTTTTCTCTTTGGCCATGGTGTCTAGTTGGGCTTACACTGATGTGTTTGAGTCTACCTGGTGGACTCCAGCTGACTTTCTTCTATCATTACTCTCAGCAGGCCATTGGTTAGCATCTTCAGAAAGCTCATCAATAATTGCAACAATCTCCTTAGGAGTCTTCTTCATTAAAGGACCTCCAACTGCAGTACTCTAAGTTCGTCGTGAGGAAGGAGTCAGTCCATCCAAAAAGTCCTGGAGTTGCATCGTAATGCAATCCCATTATGCTGAAACTTTTTCACTATCTCCTTAAATCTTTTCCAAGCCTCGAAACTATTTTAGTGTCCTTCTGTCAGAATTTGTGAATTTCCCTTCTGAATTTCACTATTTTTTGCAGCTGAGAAGCATTTGTCAAAAAACTTTTTAGTCATTCTTCATCCTGATCGACCCAGTTGGTAAGCTACGAAGTCAGTCTTCAGGGAAAGGGGAATGCCTTTAAGTAGATTGCATCTTTTGATACTCCATTATACGAGAAGGTGTTCATGATTTCATCAAAGTCCATCAAGTGAATGTTCGGATCTTCGTTGACCTTCCTCTGAAGACACAGTTCTTCTGGATAGTTTGAAGCAAACCTTGCTTCAGCTCAAAATTATTCATTGCTTTGGGTGGAGGTCTGACACTGGACAGTCCCTGATTATAGACTGGTTTGGCATAATCACGCAATGCTCTACCAGGCACGGGTACTATACTTTTGAATCGGTCTTAAACCAAGGACCGGTTTAGATTGAATCTTCGACCCTTACCATCTTCGATAGTGTCCTCAGTAGCTTTGAGGGTTGCCTCAGCTGCTATCCGTGCAGCTTCTTGTTGTGTTGCCTCCTGTGCAGCCAAATCAACTACCTGCTCACTGTTTTTAGCCATGTGTTCTTGGGTTGAAGGTAGCCCCAAGAATTTTTCCGGTGAATTCTTTCGCTTTCCTCAACTATTGCAGACACTTTTCCACCTATGGATTGTATGAAATCAATTCTTTTGATGAAGATCGAGTCATACACCAGAGAAGTCAACATGTTGTCTGACACGGAAGAGAAAACCCATGAAGAATAAAATAAAAAAAATTCCTGAATTAGCACCAAAAACTATTTTGAACACGATTGGTTGCCAATCCCTGGCAAAGACGCCAAAATTTTTGCCGAGCGCAAAACACAACATGAAATTGGTGTTCACTAGCCAAAGATAGTATAGTTAAATTATTGTGTCCGCAGGGATTGGATTTAAACAACGCTCTAGTAATGTCTAGTTTAACTGCTATTCAGGATTATCAAAACTTGATTTAGATTGATTACGAACTACGATTAACTACTAAAGTACATCAATTGACAATTGACTGCAAAGAACTAGAGATTAGCAGAGTTGATTTTTTATCAATGTAAGGAATAAGGCTCATGACAGGATAGGTGCAAGATAGTTATTTGGGATTTAAATCTAGTTTAATTCACTCTAATATTCTAATGATTCTCACGAATTCACTTGATGATTAGTTCAAACGTGTAGTCAAGACTCCTCTCTCGATTAAAACTTACCTCTACAAGGTGAACTAATATAAGCACCGTGAAAATATGCAAGCATGCGTTAATGGATTAGTCTTTAGGAAAACGTCTCTCGAATATGCTCCTAACATGATTTAATCAACAATTCAACAAGCTCTTTCGATTACTTAAGAGAATCACTAAATAAATCAAACAAAATAATGCAAAGATAATCACCAAAATATTCCTCTTTCGATTAAATAAATAGGTGAATAAAGTTGCAACAATTCAAAGCTCCATAAATGAATTCAAGCAAAGAACTAGAGTAAAATCCACAAATATTTATTAAAACACCATATCCGTCAAAACCTAAGGGAAACTACTCCATAATCATGGAAGAAGTCATCACAAATATAATCAAAGAGTAAGAAAACATCAATCGAACGTTAATCCAAATTCTCGTATTAAATTGATAGGAAAATGATGAAATTCTATGTCTTGTAGCCTCCAATGCTCTCCCAAAGCTTCGAAGGTCAAAAGTCCCTTCAAAAACATCTTTTGGTGTATTTATATCATGTAGGAGTAGGCTCGGAAGAAACTAACTTTTCCAAGCCGAAACAGAAAAATAATCTTAGAAAATTGTAACGCGAGCCGCGCCATGTGCCTCCCCATGCGGGGCGCTAGTGGGAATGTTCAGAGAGAAGATTCTTACAGGGCAGCGGCAATTTACACTGCCGCACCGCCCCATGCGACGCGGCAGTGTTAGTTTTCCAGAGTAATTCATTTTCTTCAATTTTTGACATCTAGAATTCGCTCCCGACCCCTGAACGCAATCTCGGTTTAATTCCTTGGGCTTTTACTCAGAGTTCAAAGCTCCAAAATTTTGATTTAGCTCCAGAGTATCTTCTTAACTAGGAATCACTTCCTGCAAGGCATAAAACACATAATAAGTGCAATACACTAACATTTAAGCACAAACACAAGTAAAATGAAGTATTGGAGTACAAACTATGACTAAAATACGGGTTTCTAGCTTACCATCAATTCCTTTCACGTATACCAGTCACAGTCTAAATCTCACCACTGAAGTTAATTAAACATGAGCTTATCAAAAGCACTGTGTTTTTCCCAATTTACACATCAAATAAGACTTTTCATTCACCATTTAGCATGAGAAAATACATCTCTGTGCCTACCTGTCAAGTAATAAGATGTCATGTCATTGTCTAGCATAAGGAAGGTACATCTCTATCCCTACATGTCAGATATACATGTCAAGTAATCAGATATCATGTCGCTGTCTAGCATGAGGAAGTTACATCTTTACGCCTACATGTTAGATATACATGTCAAGAACTCAATTTTACAGTGGGATCATCAAGTACACACAATCTTAGCACACTCCAGGTGCCTGGCCTAAATGGTACAACAATATTACCATGGATCCATCAACATAATTACACTTAGCATTGTGAGAGTGCTTGGCAGAACTGCCTATCATCAAAGCACGTATATGAAATATTGTGCCTGCGCCCACTGCTGGCATGTCAGACTCCGGAGGGGCGGATTCTACCCAAGCGCTAATCATAATCACTTAGCCCAAATGGTGGGTCCTGGTGCTCGCGTAGCCTCAAATCAGTACAGCTTAGCTCAATGTGGGGCCTGGCATATGCATCACCTCGATATCAATATAACTGTTGCAGCTGGCAACTCGATCCAAATATCAATATAAATACGTCTCTATGGCCCACATCAGTCACCAATCCGCTCAAGTCTCAATTTAAAGACATCTCACATAAACACAATCTAATTATATAACTCGGGATAACATAATATGTCTTAAATACAATTCAAACTCGTATCACATACGTGGATACCAATAACACGTGAGACTACATATCTAAAGTGCACAGAAACCGAGATATAACATGCGGGTGTAACTATAATGACTGTACAATATGACTACGACTAAGACAAATAGCTCAATATGGCAAAAATAGCCCTATCATGTCTCAAACATATGAACAGGTAGCCTAGGCATGATTTCTAACATGAATAATATCCCACGTAGTCAGATAAATGGAGAAAACATGAAATCAAAGAAGCATAATAGCAAAACAAGGCATATAATAGCCCACAGACTACCTGTATCATGAATACGTCGGTGCACGCACCCGCACCCGTCACCTAGGACGTGCATCACCCCCAACCCATCTCAAATATCACAGTTCTTAGGGATATCTACCCTCAAATCCAAATTTAGATATGTTACTTACATCGAACAAGCCAAATCCAATACCGCGCAAGCCAAACAATACTCTAGAATGCTATCACGTGCAAATCAAGCTCCGAACGGCTTGAAACTAGCCCAAAACAACTCAAAATCATCAATATTGCCAAAGGAAACAAACTCAAACGGTAAAGGTCGAATCTTTAATTAATTACTCAAAGTCAACCAAAAAATCGAACTCGTGCCTGCACCACGGAACCCGATAAAACTCACAAATTCCGATGACCCATACGAGTACGTGTCCAACCATACTAATTTCACTCAAATCCGACTCTGAATCGATGTTCAAAACTCAATTAATAACTTTAGAAAAGTTTAGACAAAAACCCGCAATTTCTCTTTTGAAATCATCAATCAAATGCCAAAATCAAAGATGGAATCATAAAATATTCAAAACCGAGTTGAAAGTACTTACCTCAATAGATGGAATCACGAAATATTCAAATCCGAGTTGAAAATACTTACCTCAATCCATGTGGTAAAAATTGCCTCCAAAATCGCCCAAATCCGAGCTCCATAGATCAAAATATGATAAAATGACCAAGACCTTCGAAATAAGGTACAACACTATTCCAGGGGTACCCTGCGCGAATGCGGAAGAAGCATCACATTCGCGAAGCACAAATATAGCTGGTCACAGATTTATCCTTCGCGTTCGCGGCACATCCCTCGCAAATGCGATGCACAACAAAACCAAAACTCCGCAAACGTAGCGTCGACCACGCGAACACGAAGACAAGACCTCCAGCTCCCAGCTTAGCTCTATGCGAACGCGATGCACATGTCTTCATAACCTACGCAAACGCGATTGCCCAGTCGCGAGCACGAATAAGAAAATGCACATTCCAGATTTCCTCTACGCGGTCGCGAGTCTAGCTCCGCGATCGCGATTCTCAGCAAATACACCAACATTCAGCAACACAAAAACCACCGAAAATGGTCTAAAACAATCTGAAACATACCCGAACCGCTCGAGACCCTGCTTGAACATACCAACAAGTCCAAAATATAACACGGACCTACTAGAGACCTCAAATCACGCATAACAACATCAAAACCATAAATCGCACCTCAATTCAAATTCAATGAACTAATGAACATTTTCAAATTCAAAATTAACGGCAAACAAGCCTAAACACATCGGAATGACCTCAAAGTTTGCACAAAAGTTCCAAATGATGTAACAAACCTATTCCAACTCCCAGAACCACAATCCAAATCCGATATCATCAAATCAACTCTCAGTCAAACTTATGAACATTCCAAACCTTCAAATTTCAACTTTCGCCAAATAGTACCGAAATCTTCTAGAAACATCCAAATGCAAATTCGGGCATACGCCCAAGTCCAAAATCACTATCCGCACCTAGCAGAACTATCAAAACTCCGATCCGAGGTCAAATACACAAAAGTCAAACTTGATAAACTCTTCCAACTTAAAGCTTCAAACATGAAAATCGTCTTCCAAACTAATTTCAAATCACCCGAAAACCGAAACCGACGATACACACAAGTCATAATACAATATATGGAGCTACTCATGCTCTCAAACCACTGAACAAAGTACAAATGCTCAAAATGACCGGCTGTGTCATTACTGGTCCAGTGCCCATGTCTAACAATGAATGGGCTTGGTATATTGGGCTTTTATTTTCCTCAGGTCCAAAACGTGACCATTTTCAAGGGGACCTTAACTTCAGAGTGAGTTGGGACAATGATGACAAGGCCCAACTTTCATTTCTTTTTTGTCTAGCAGATGGTGTTTCTTGGATTCAACATTGCGATTAACTCTACCAGGCCCACACCTATCAATTTGCTACTACCAGTGTTACTTCTAAGATCCAATCAAGTTGGTCACTTGGAACTCATAAGCTTATCAGTTCCAAAGTCATATCTTTGATTCCTTGAATTCTCTTTTAGACACTTGCTAATGATTAGCCTCTTACGTTATTCTCGTAGTTTGCCAAAAATCAAAGTGTTAACATTTCTAATAGATCGAATCGACTCTAATATTTTCATTTCACTTATTTTCTTAGATTAAGTAAATTTTAGCACGTTAGCGGTTCAACCTTCTATCCCCTAAATAATGGCAAAGCTCAGGTGTGCGCAAAGTATTAAGTTATAAATATCTCTAATGGCTTAACAATTCAAGTGACATTTAAAATCTCACACACCCTGCTTAAATAATCTCAAAATTAGTTTAAGAAAAATAAACACGATAGTTGCTTTAGGCACGACTTAATAAAGTTACTCATCATGGTTATGGGTCAGTTCATGTGGCATAACTATTATGCATAAACCAAATTCAAGTACGATGGGTTCCATTTCATTCAAAAACCAAAGTAATAGGCATGTGCCTAAGGAAAATATTTGGCTGAAAATTTCTTTGATTTGGTAGCCTAACTTTGTTGAAATTCTTTGGTCTGGTAGCCAACTTTGTTGATCAACATTAAAAAAAAAAAAAAAAAAAAAGTGTGTGCAAATTGTCACATATAGTAGGCTTTAGAGAGTGAGGCTTCGGCTATAAAAGGAGAGCTTCAGCTCTCATTTCTACACACCAACAAAGGAAGAAAGAAATAGTGAGATTTCACAGACAAGGTATAAGAAAATAGTTTGTGAGAAAAATAGAGAGTGAGCGATATTGTAGTGAGGTGGGAAATATCAAAAGAGGGTTATTTCTTTTGAGTGTTGTAGTGGTCTTTGGAGTATTTTACTCGAGTGTGAAATTCCTTGCTATAGTGATATCAATTGCTCGTCTCGGGCTGTGGTTTTTCCCTTATCTAAAAGAGTTTTCCACGTAAAAATCTTGGTGTCGTTGTCACTCTTTTATTCTTGTTAATTACCATGTCTCGGTGCTATATTATTATTCTGCTTTTATTACTGTGAATATTATTTCTGTAGGAGTTTGTTTCCAACAACTGGTATCAGAGCATAGGTTCTGCTATTTCACAAAAGTACTATTCACTGTCGGTAGTACTATACTCGGTGGAAAAAAATATTCTGAGTAAAGTACGAGGTAGCCAAATTCAACGGAGATAACGGTTTCTCAACATGGCAAAGAAGGATGAGGAATCCGCTCATTCAACAAGGATTACACAAGGTACTTGATGCTGATGCCAAAAAGCCTGATACCAGGAAAGTTGAGGATTGGGCTGACTTGGATAAAAAGGCTGCTAGTGCAATCAGGTTGCACTTATCAGATGATGTGGTAAATAACATCATTGATAAAGACACCACACGTGGTATTTGGACAAGGTTGGAAAGCCTATACATGTCCAAAATGCTGACAAATAAATTGTACATGAAGAAGCAGCTATACGACCTACACATGGGTGAAGGTACGAATTTTTTGTCACATTTAAATGTGTTTAACGGACTAATCACGCAGCTCGCCAATCTCGGAGTGAAAATCGAGGAAGAAGATAAATCCATATTGCTATTGAACTCGTTGCTATCTTCATATGATAATTTGGCAACAACCATCCTGCACGGTAAGACTACCATTGAGTTGAAAAACGTCACATCAGCTCTTCTACTCAATGAGAAAATGAGAAAGAAACCTGAAAATCAAGGACAAGCTTTAATTACAGAAGGTAGAGGCATGAGTTATCAAAGGAGTTCGAGAAACTATGGTAGATCCGAAGCTCGTGGGAAGTTTAAGAACCGATCCAAATTAAGAGTCAGAAATTGCTACAATTGTGAACAAAAAACCGGGTCACTTCAAAAGAGATTGCCCAAATCCAAGGAAGGGCAAAGGTGAAAGCTGTGGCCAGAAGAAATGACGACAACACAACCGCCATGGTGCAAAACAATGATAATATTGCCCTCTTTATAAACAAGGAAGAGAAATGCATGCACTTATCAGGTCCAAAGTCGGAATGAGTGGTTGATACAGCAGCATCTTACCACGCGACACCCGTAAGAGATCTTTTTTGCAGATATTAGCAGGTGATTTCTGCACTATGAGAATGGGCAACACAAGTTACTCCAAAATTGCGGGGATTGGTGACATCTGTATCAAGACAAATGTCGGATGCACATCGGTTCTAAAGGATGTGCGACATGTACCTGATTTGCTTGAACTTGATCTCGGGAATTGCTTTAGACCGAGATGGATACGAGAACTATTTTGCAAATCAAAAGTGGAGACTCACCAAAGGGTCATTGGTGATTTCAAAGGGAGTTGCTCGTGGCACATTGTACAGGACAAATGCAGAAATATGCCAAGGTGAATTGAACAACACAAGATGAGATTTCTGCAGATTTGTGGTACAAAAGAATGGGCCATATGAGCGAGAAGGGATTATCGATTCTTGCCAGGAAATCATTCATTTCGTATGCCAAAGGTACAATGGTAAAACCTTGTGACTAGTTTTTATTTGGTAAGCAGCATAGAGTTCCATTTCAGACATCGTCTGAAAGAAAATTGAATATACTTGATTTGGTATATTATGATGTTTATGGTCCAACGAAAATTGAATCGATGGGCGGTAACAAATATTTTGTTACTTTTATTGATGATGCTTCACGAAAATTATGGGTTTATATTATGAAAACCAAAGATCAGATGTTTCAAGTTTTCTAGAAGTGTCATGCTATGGTGGAAGGGAGACAGGCCAAAAGCTAAAGCGTCTCCGAAGTGACAATGGAGGTGAGTACACTT
>MCJB01000803.1:98695-120258 GCA_002018475.1 Nicotiana obtusifolia | reverse complement strand
AGACGGATGGGCAGTCCGAACGTACCATTCAGATCCTGGAGGACATGTTGCGTGCCTATGCTATTGATTTTAGAGGTTCATGGGATGAATTTCTACCTCTCGCAGAGTTCGCTTACAACAACAGCTATCAGTCAAGTATTCAGATGGCTCCGTATGAGGCTCTGTATGGGAGACGGTGTAGATCTCCGGTCGGTTGGTTCGAGCCCGGCGAAGCTAGGCTATTGGGGACTGACTTGGTTCAGGATGCTCTAGAAAAGGTGAAGGTAATCCAGCAGAGGCTCCGTACAGCACAGTCGAGGCAAAAGAGTTATGCCGATAGAAAGGTTCGAGATTCGTCCTACATGGTTGGTGAGAAGGTCTTGCTGAAGGTTTCGCCCATGAAAGGCGTTATGAGATTCGGGAAGAAAGGAAAATTGAGCCCTCGGTTCATTGGGCCTTTTGAGTTACTTCGGAGAGTTGGGGAGGTGGCTTATGAGCTAGCCTTGCCACCCAATCTGTCGAGTGTACACCCATTATTTCATGTTTCTATGCTCCGGAAGTATTTTGGAGACCCGTCTCATATTTTGGACTTCAGCACGATTCATTTGGATGATGATTTGACCTATGAGGTGGAGCCAATGGCGATTTTGGATCGTCAGGTTCGGAAGTTGAGGTCCAAGGAGATAGCTTCAATGAAAGTTCAGTGGAGAGGTCGATCCGTGGAAGAGGCTACTTGGGAAACCAAGCAAGAGATGCGGAGCAGATATCCTCACCTATTTGAAACTTCAGGTATGTTTCTTGACTCGTTCGAGGACGAACGTTTGTTTAAGAGGGGGAGAATGTGACGACCCGGCCAGTCGTCTGGTGGGTTACCACTCCGCCTTCCCCATTTTCTGTCTCATTATATTTCGTTATCTATGTTCTATGTAATCAAGTTGAGTAAGTTGCATTCGGAGTAAAATCAGTAAGAATTGAGACACTTAGTCTCTTTCAAGAAGGCTTAAGTTGTAAAAGTCAACCGTATGTTGAATTATGAGTTAGAAGGCTCGGATGTGAATCCCGATGATTCGGTTAGTTTCGGGAGAGGATTTATGACTTAGGAGAGTGATCGGAATTAGTTTTGGAGGTCCCGTGTAGAATTAGGCTTGAATTGGTGAAGTTAGAATTTTGGCGATTTCCGGTTAATAGGCGAGATTTTGATCCGAGGGTCGGAATGGAATTCTGAAAGTTGCTGTAGCTTCGATATGTAATTTATGACTTGTGTGCAAAATTTCAGGTCATTCGGACGTGGTTTGGTCGAGTTTAGATCAAAAGAGCGATTTAGAAGATTTTGAGGTCCTTAGGCTTGAATCCGATGCGATTTGATGTTATGATATTAATTTGAACGTTCCGAAGGTTGGAGCAAGTTTGAATAATGTTATGGGACATGTTGGCATATTTGGTTGAAGTCCCGAGGGTCTCGAATGGATTTTGGATGGTTGATGGAGTTTAACTTTGGCGTTTCAAGAAGGTGTCGATGTCGTACCTTCAAGAAAAAAAGGTATCATATTATGCAAACGAACTCCAAATTCAATTTTGATTGAAGCATTAGATCCGTATCGAAATTTCGGAGCCATAGCAAAAAGAATTTTCCAATTCGGACATCGTATGAAGAAGTTATGCCTATTTTTGTGTCAGGGAAAAATGCCAGCGCCCAGGACAGCGCCAGGCGCCGCCCAGGGCGCCCGAGGCAGCGGAGGCTACTGGACTCAGCGCCACAGGCAGCGCCCGGTGCCACCTGTGGCGCCCGAGGCAGGAAGGCGTTATAAAACGAGAGTTTTGGCCATTTTAACATATTTGGGGTTAGGGAGCTCGGATTGAAGCGATTTTTGAGGCGATTTTCAAGGAAAACATCGGGGTAAGTGTTCTTTATCATAAATCCTTCATAGATCATGATTCCATACTCATTTACATCATGAATCCGTGAATTTATGGAAGAAAAATCAGATTTTTACCAAATCTTCCAAGAACGAAAATTTAAGATTTGAAAGCCAATTCGATGTCATAATTCAATAATTTTTGTATGGTTGAACTCGTATCGGAATGGGTTATCACATTTTGTGGGTTTTGTACGATTACGAGAAGTGGGCCCCACCGGTAATTTTGAGTTAAATTTCGGATTTTAATCCGGAAAATTTGTAAATTCATATGGAATTAGTTTCTACTATGTGTATTGAGAGTATTAAATTATTTGTGACTAGATTCGAAGCCTTCAGACGCAAAGTTTCAAGGCAAAGTTTGTCGGAACCTTGAATTCAGTTGCAAAGCGAGGTAAGTGTCCGTTCTAACCTTAGCTTGAGGGATTAGAAGTCGTGTTCTATTTGTTAAATTGTTACTTTAAGTACGACGTATAGGCATGGTGACGAGTGCCTCTACGTTGGTGTCAAGCATGACCGTGGGTCGTGTATGGATGATTGTTTTGATGTTGTTGTTCTCTTGTTGAGAAATTATGATATTGTTTTGTTTCCTTACTGAAATTCTTGTGATTACTGAGATGACTATTGAAATGGGAGCGGGTGGTATGCCTACCACAAATTTTAAGGAAATGGGGTCGAGTTGTACGCCTGCAACATGGACATAATGAAATAGGTTCGGGTGGTACGCCTACCACAGATTATAATGAAATGGGGTCGGGTGGCACGCCTGCCACAAGATATTGTGAAATGGGAGCGGGTGGTACGCCTACCACAGATTATAATGAAATGGGGTCGGGTGGCACGCCTGCCACAAGATATTGTGGAATGGGAGCGGGTGGTATGCCTACCACATATTATAAGGAAATGGGGTCGAGTTGCACGCCTGCAACAGGATTTTAAGGAAATGGGGTCAAGTTGCACGCCTGCAACAGGATATGACAGAAAGTGGAAGTTGTCTGAAATTTTCTCTTGATTTGTGTTGGAATTTAATTTGTAGTTTCTTTACTATCCATCTATGATATGTTGTTTTAACTGTTATCCCGAAGTATATTCCCTTTTCTTTTTTTTTTCCACTTAATTGGTTCATTTATTTCTATCTTTCTATTGTAGATGTCTATATATATATATATAGGTATATAACTGCACAGGTTTATTTGGAGTCTGCTCCTAGCCTCGTCACTACCTCGCCGGGGTTAGGCCAGGCACTTACCAGCATATGGGGTCGGTTGTGCTGATACTACACTCTGCACTCTTTTGTGCAGATCCCAGTACCGCAGGCTTTGGACTGTAAGGAGCTTCCGGATTCTGATTATCAGGTGACCTAAGGTAGTCCTGCAAGCGTCCGCGGACCTTGGAGTCTCCTGCTTTCTATTTTGTCTGTTTCTTTTTTGTAGTCTTGGAAACAACATTTTGTTATTTCTTTCAGACCCTTACTTGTAGTAAATTTTAGACAGTCTGTGAAACTGTGACACCAGATCTTGGGTAGTTTGTAAAAGAGATTTTATTTGAAATATTTTATGCATTTCACTCATTAAATGGTGTTGTTTATTTATGGTTCGTTTTAGTTGAATGGATTTCTAATGAAAACGTGGTAAATAATTCGGTTGATTGGCTCGCCTAGCTTTCACTAGTAGGCGCCATCACGACTCCCGAGGGTGGGAAATCCGGGTCGTGACATTGGTATAGGTTTGTTTCACTATTTATGACTTGTCCGCAAAATTTGGTGCAAAATGGAGTTGATTTGACATAATTCGAACGTCCGGCTGTAAATTTGGAAGTTCTTAAGTTTCTTTGAAAATTTCATTCATTTTGATGTCTGATTCATAGTTCTAGGTATTATTTTGGTGTTCTGATTGTACGAGCAAGTTCGTATTGTGTTATTACACTTGTGTGCATGTTTGAAGCCCGAGGGGCGCGGGTGAGTTTCGGATAGGCTACAGAGTGATTTTTGGACTTAGGAATCTGCTGTATTTGCTGATATCTGATGTATGGTGTTTTGTGCTTCGCAATCGCGAAGCTGCTCTCGTGATTGCATAGGGGAAATTGGGACTAGGACGGAGTTACTCTTCGCGAATGCAAGGTACTGGTTGAGAACGCGAAGTGGAAGGGGGCTTACCCTTTGCGAAAGCGACTGTGCCTTCGGGAACGCGAAGCTTTGTTGGGTTCTTGGGGGAGCTGGGCAGTGACTCTACGCGAACGCAGGCGTTGGCTCGCGAACGTGAAGGCAGGGGGGCTAAGTCTTCGCGAACGCGAAGAGTTGACCGCGATCACGCTGGCCTTTTGGCCAGTACTCTTCGCGAACACGTCAGGTTCTTCGTGAACGTGAAAGACACCTGATGCTATCTTTAAGACTTCTAAAATTCGGGATTTAACCCACTTTTCACCATCTTCACATTAGAGCTCATCCTAGATGCAATTTTGAAGAGGAATTTCATCCCCATTTTATAGGTTAGTATATTTCACCTCGTTTTCTTCCATTTCCATCAACACTCATTGATTTCTTTTAACCTTTAATCTGTGCTCTTCATTGGTAGAAATTAGGGATTTTGGTAGAATTGGGGATTTTTATAAAATTGAGATCTAGACCACAAATTAAGGTCGGATTTCAAAACTAATCACATAATTGGGCTCGGTGCTGAATGGATAATTGGGTTTTGTTCCGAATCTCGGGTTTTGACCAAATGGGCCTGGGGTTGACTTTATTGACTTTTTCCAAAATCATTAAAGATCGAATCTTTTTCACTCGTGGGTTATTTCTATTAATGAATTGTTTGAACAATATTTGGTTAGATTCGATTGGTTTAGAGGTGAATTTTAGAGGAAAGTCCCTGATTGAGCTTTGATTTGATTGCAGAGCGAGGTAAGTGTCGTGGTTAACCTTGACTTGAGGGATTAGGACTTTTTAGTCTATTTTCTACGTGTCTAATGTGTGCGAACAACGTATATGTGAGGTGACGAGTACTTATGCATTGTTGTTGGGTTAAAGCATGCAGGTGGAACTTGTTTCCTTGTGCTTTATTGCATTATTAATTATGATATCCATGTTTAGTTTATGTTATTTCTTCTTTGATTATTCCTTCCGTAAGTACTACTTATTTCGTAATTGTTGAGTATTTTGGAAGTTGAAGTTTGGTATCTTGGTATCATATTTGACGTTAAATACATTCTCCACATTATTTATTTCCCGAATTCATATTATCTTCATTACATGGTAAGGAAGAGTGTAAAAGCATGAAGGGTGATGTCGTGCCATTGCATTTATCTCATTTATTGATTAATACATAGTGAGGAAGAGAATAAAGGCACGAAGGGTGATGTCGTGCCATTTATCTCAATTATTCGTTATTATATGATGAGGAAGAGAGTAAAAGCATGAAGGGTGATGTCGTGCCATTCATCTCATTTATTCATTGTTACATGGTGAAGTTGAGAGTAAACGCATGAACGGTGATGTTGTGCCATTTCATTTTTACTTATATCATCATTTCATGGTAAGGACGAGAGTAAAAACACGAAGGGTGATGCTGTGCCATTTTCATATCATTGGTTTATTTGATTTTATTGGTTGATGATTTATTTGACTACTACATGATTTCATACCTATCATAGTTATCATATTTTTTCCCTTTTTGCATGTCCCTTCCTAGTTTGTACGTTGTTATTCTCTGTTATTGTTATTGTTTTGTATATATACTTGTACAGGTTTATTTACGTAGGTGCCCGGTCATAGCCTTGTCACTACCTCGACGAGGTTAGGCTCGACACTTATGGAATACATTGGGTTAGTTGTACTCATACTATACTTCTGCACTTCTTGTGCAGATTCTAGTATTGGTCCCAGCGGTGCATGAGGTGCGTCAGCTCGGATCATTGCATACGGAGAGTTGAGGTAGATCTGCTGGCGTCCGCAGACCTTGAAGTCCCCAACCTCTTCCCTCTTTTACTTTTCATTTCCTTTGAAACAATTGTATTTATTTCATACTCTGTTTGTAGAACTTCTAGTTGCTCGTGTACTCGTGACTCTGGATCTTTGGGAGTAAATATTATCACATAACTTATGTTGGTACTGTATCAGTTTGGGTTTCTATTTCTCATTGTATATCATCATTGTGTTTAAACTGTTAAAATTGACTATGTAATTATCTCACGTCGGCTTGCCTAGCAGTGGATATTAGGCGCCATCACGACCCCGAGGTTGGGATTCCGGGTCGTGACAAGTTGGTATCAGAGCACTAGGTTGCCTAGGTCTCACGAGTCATGAGTATGCTTAGTAGAGTCTGGAGGATTAGTACGGAGACGTCTGTACTCATCTTCCAGAGGCTATAGAGTTTAGGAAAAAATTCACTTCTTTACTTCTCTATCGTGCAATTTTATTCTATCATTGACGATTGAACCACTCTATTCTTATTCTCTCGCAGATGGCGAGAACACGCAGAGCATCTGCAGCCAGACAAGAGCCGAAGCCCCCTGTGGTAGCTACTACCAGAGGCTGAGGCTGAGGCCGAGCCAGAGGCAGAGTTCAGCCTAGAGCTCGGGCAGCAGCACCCCTAGTGGAGCCTCAGGTGGATCATGAGGAGGAGGTCCCAGCTCAGACCGTACCCGTAGGACCAGCTCAGGTCCCGTATCAGGACGCTCTAGTCCGCTTGGTGGGCGTTATGGAGAGTATGGCCCAGACTGGTGCATTTCCGGTGGCACCAACTGTCTCTCGGTTTGAGGGAGGAGCATAGACTCCCGCTACTCATACCCTGGAGCAGACGACTCCCTATATCAGACTCCAGCAGCGCATCCAGTTGGGGCGGTTCAGTTGGTTGTTGCGGCACAGGTCGGTGATAGGCCCGTTATGTCTTCTGAGGCCTTGTTGAGGCTGGATAAGTTCACCAAGCTCTTCCTTGTCCATCTTAGTGGTGCACCTTCTGAGGACCCATAGGATTACTTGGATCGTCGTCACGAAATGTTGTGCAACATGGGTATAGTTGATACCAATGGGGTCGATTTGTAGTGTACTAGATGACCAGTTCGACCAAGATATAGTGGAGAGATTATGTGTTGACTAGACCAGTTGGTTCACCTCCACTTACCCGATATTAGTTTTCGTAACTATTTCTAGAGAAGTTCATTCCTTTCACTCTAAGAGAGGATTACCGCAGGCAGTTTGAGCGTCTTCAGCAGGGTAGCATGACTGTCGCCACTCCATTATCTTTCTACCTACTGAGAGGGAGAGAGTGAGGAGATTCATTGATGGGCTCACTTTCACTATCAGACTACAGATGGCCAAGGAGACCAGAGATGATATTTCTTTTCAGAGGGCCGTCGAGATTGTTAGACGGATCGAGATGGTTCGTGGTCAGAAGGGGGGCCGATATCTGATAAGAGACCTCGTCATTTCAGTGGTTTCAGTGGTGTCTCGTCTAGAGGTAGGGGTACTTTTGGTAGAGGCCATCCTCCCAGGTCGTTTCAGCCAGCGCTTCAAGCATCCCACGGTGCTTCGGTCAGTCGTGATCCTTATGTGTCTCATCATGAGCAGCTAGCCTACAGTGTACCACCAGCTCCTGTTAGTGCACCTCCGATCCAGAGTTATTAGAGTGGTTATCCAGGTCAACAGGGCCAGTTCTAGGGTTAGCAGTCATAGCAGCCGAGGGCTTGTTATACTTGTGGATATCCGAGGCACCTTTCTAGATTTTGCCCCAGATCACAGGGCGACATGCACCAGTAGGGTCTCATGCTATGATTCCGGTACCGATACAATCCACTGCCCACTCAACCAGCTAGAGGCAGGGGTCACGCCTCCAAAGGTGGAGATCAGGCCGTTAGAGGTGAAGGCCAGCCAGCTAGAGGCCGTCCAAGAGACGGAGGCCTGAGGCCGAGTCATCTGGCGCCGTCATCACAAGTATTTTTCCAGTTTGCCATAGAGATGCTTCAGCTCTATTTGATTTGGGCTCTACTTATTCCTACGTGTCATCCTATTTTGCTTCATATCTGGTTGTGCCTCGTGATTCTTTGAGTGCTCCTATGTATGTTTCCACGCTTGTGGGAGATTCTATTATTGAAGATCGTGTCTATCACTCGTGTGTGATTACTATTGGGAGTCGTGAGACTAGGGTAGATCTCCTACTTCTTTATATGGTAGACTTTGATGTTATTTTGGGCATGGATTGGCTATCACCTTATCATGCTATATTGGATTGTCATGCAAAGACGGTGACCTTAGCCATGTCGGGGTCACCTCATTAGAGTGGAGAGGGATTCCTGGCCATTCTATCAGCAGGGTTATTTCTTATGTGAAGGCTCGGCGTATGGTCGAGAAGGGATGTCTAGCATATTTGGCCTATGTTCGTGATTCGACTATTGAGGTTCCTTTCATGGATTCAGTACCTGTTGTGCGTGAGTTTCCAAAGGTGTTTCCTGATGCCACCTGACAGAGATATTGACTTCTGTATTGATTTGGCTCCGGGCACTCAATCCATTTCTATTCCACCATACCGTATGGCCCCGTTGGAGTTTAAGGAAGCAGTTGCACGATTTGCTTGATAAGGGATTCATTAGACCTAGTGTCTCACCTTGGGTGCGCCTGTGTTGTTCGTGAAGAAGAAAGATAGTTCAATGAGGATGTGTATAGACTATTGGCAATTGAACAAAGTCACTATTAAGAACAAGTATCTGTTGCCGAGGATTGATGACTTATTTGATCAACTTTAGGGTGCAAAGGTGATTTCGAAAATTGATTTGAGGTCTGGCTACCATAAGTTGAAGATTAGGGCATCGGATGTCCCTAAGACTGCTTTTCGGACTCGGTATGGGCATTATGAGTTCCTACTGATGTCATTTGGGTTGAGAAATGCCCCAGTAGCATTTATGGATTTGATGAAACGGGTATTCAAGCCCTATTTGGACTCTTTTGTGATCGTACTCATTGATGATATCTTGATCTACTCCCGTAGTCGAGAGGAGCATGAGCAGCATCTTCGGATTGTACTTCAGACTCTGAGAGATAGTCAGCTATATGCCAAGTTTTCAAAGTGTGAGTTTTGGTTAGACTCAGTCGCCTTTTGGGGGCATGTTGTATCGACCGAGGGCATAAAAGTGGATCCTAAGAAGATTGAGGTAGTTTAGATTTGGCCTAGACCTACTTCAGCTACAGAGATTCGGAGTTTCCTGGGTTTGGCGGGTTATTATTGCCGGTTCGTGGAGGGGTTTTCATCTATAGCAGCCCCATTGACTAGATTGACCCAGAAGGGTGCTCCGTTCAGGTGGTCTGATGAGTGTGAGTTGAGCTTTCGGAAGATCAAGACTGCTTTGACTATGGCGCCAGTGTTGGTGTTGCCCATAGGTTCAGGATCCTACACGATGTATTGTGATGTATCTCGTATTGGGCTCGGTGCAGTATTGATGCAGGATGGCAAGGTAATTGCATACGCGTCGCGGCAGTTGAAGGTTCATGAGAAGAATTACCTTGTTCATGACCTAGAGTTGGTAGCCATTGTCCATGCACTGAAGATTTGGAGGCATTACCTCTTTGGTATGACGTGTGAGGTGTTCACGGATCATCGAAGTCTACAGTATTTGTTCAAGTAAAAGGATCTCAACTTGAGGCAGAGGAGGTGGTTAGAGCCATTGAAAGACTGATATCACCATTTTGTGTCATGCCGGGAAGGCCAATGTGGTGGCCGATGCCTTGAGTAGAAAGGCTGTGAGTATGGGTACCGTTGCTTATATTCCAGTTAGGAAGAGGCCGCTAGAATCAGATGTTCAGGCTTTGGCCAATCATTTCGTGAGGTTAGATATTTCGGAGCCCAGTCGTGTTCTAGCTTGCACAGTCTCTTGGTCTTCTTTATATAAGCGCATCAGAGAGCGTCAGTATGACGACCCCCATTTGCGTGTCCTCAAGGATACCGTACGACACGGTGGTGCCAAGCAGATTACTATTGGAGATAATGGGAAGTTGCGGATGCAGGGTCGTATTTGTGTGCCCAATGTGGATGGGCTTCCAGAGTTGATTCTTGAGAAGGCCCACAATTCCCGATAATTCCATTCATACGGTTGCTGCCAAGATGTATCAGGACTTGCGGCAGCATTATTGGTGGAGGAAAATGAAGAAGGATATAGTTGCATATGTTGCTCAATGTTTGAATTGTCAGCAAGTAAAGTACGAGCAACAGAGGCCTGGTGTTTGCTTTAGAGGCTTGAGATTCTTGAATGGAAGTGGGAGCGTATTACCATGGATTTCATTGTTGGGCTCCCAGGGACTCAAAAGAAGTTCGATGCAGTATGGGTCATTGTGGACCAGTTGACCAAGTCGGCACATGTCATTCCAGTGGCAGTTACCTATTCTTTAGAGCGGTTAGATCGTCCGTCTTCACAGTGTGCCTGTGTCCATCATTTCTAGTCGAGGTACGCAATTCACCTCGCACTTCTGGAGGGCCGTATAGCGTAAGTTAGGCACACGGGTTGAGTTGAGTACAATATTTCACCCCCAGACGGACGGACATTCCGAGTGCACCATTTAGATATTGGAGGATATGTTTCGCGCTTGCATTATGGATTTTGGGGGTTCTTGGGATCAATTCTTGCCACTTGCGGAGTTTGCCTACAATACTAGCTACCAGTCAAGTATTCAGATGGCCCCTTATAAGGCATTATACGGGAGACAGTTTCATTCTCCAGTTGGTTGGTTCGAGCCGGGAGAGGCTCAGTTGTTGGGTACCAATTTGGTTCAGGATGCCTCGGAAAAGGTCAAGATGATTTAGAACCGACTTCGCACGGCTCAGTCTAGGAAGAAAAGTTATGCCGATCAAAGAGTTCGTGATGTTGCATTCATGGTTAGAGAGAGGGTATTGCTCTGGGTTTCACCCATGAAGGGTGTGATAAGGTTCGGGAAGAAGGGCAAGTTGAGCCCTAGGTATATTGGACACTTTGAGATTCTTGAGAGAGTGGGTGAGGTGGCCTACAAGCTTGCATTGCCACCTAGTTTATCAGCAGTCCATCTGGTGTTCCACGTGTCCATGCTCCGGAAGTTTACGGTGATCCGTCCCATGTGTTAGATTTCAGCTCAGTTCAATTAGACAAGGATTTGACTTATGAGGAGGATCCAGTGGCCATTCTAGCCCGGCAAGTCCGGAAGTTGAGGTCTAAGAGTTATCCTTCAGTTCAAGTGCAGCGGAGAGGTGAGCCGATCGAGGCAGCCACATGGGAGTCCGAGTCGGACATGCGGAGTAGATATCCACACATTATCACCAGTCCAGGTACCTTTATATGTCCGTTCGAGGACGAATGTCTGTTTTAGAGGTGGAAAATATGATGACCCGATAGGTCACCTTGAGTTTTAGCCATCATTTCTGTGTTCCGAGACCTCGAATAGCTCTGTTTAGCCTTCTTTGATTTGCGTGCACAGTCCATGTCTTTTTCAAAAAAAATTTATGTGAAAAATTAAAGAAATGTGAAATTCAACCCTAAAATGATTTGAGTTGGCTATGGTCAATATTTTGTTTAAACGGACCCGGTGGGTCCATATCATGATTTGGGACTTCGGCGTATGTCCCGAACCGAATTTGGAAGTCCCTAACTTGATTTAACGTAATTTGTTGAAAACTAGTAATGTGAAGGTTTAAAGAATTCCTAAGTTTGACCGTAGGTTCACTTTGTTTGCTACCAGGTTTGGAATTCTGTTCCGGAACTTGGAATAGATTCGTTTCACTATTTATGACTTGTCTACAAAATTTGATGCAAAACGGAGTTGATTTGACGTGATTCGGACGTCCAGTTGTAAATTTGGATGTTTTTAAGTTTCTTTGAAAATTTCATTCATTTTTTATGTCCGTTTCGTAGTTCTAGGTGTTATTTTTGCGTTCTGATCACGCAAGCAAGTTCGTATGATGTTATTACACTTGTATGCATGTTTTAGGTCGTGCAATTTCATTGTCTAATGAGCCATACAAATAGACTGTGACAACATCCATTAGACGCATATCAAGTTTTTCATGCATTGTCAAATTTATAAGATACCTAGATGTGATAGCATCCACCATAGGAGAATATGTCTCCAAATAATCAATGCCAGGTCTTTTGCGAAAACCCTTGTGCCACAAGTCGCGCTTTATATCTAACGACTTCATTTTTATCATTTTGTTTTCGCACAAAAACCATTTGTATCCTACTAGCTTTATACCTTCAGGTATTCGAACTATAGGTCCGAAGACTTCACGTTTTGCAAGTGAAATTAATTCTGCCCGGATAGCGTCTTTCAGTTTTGGCCAATCTTCTACATTCATCAACAGATTTTTGTTCAAGATCCTCATCTTGTTACATTATTTCAACAACAACATTATAAGCAAAAACGTTATCGATAACAATAATATTTCGGTTCCATCTTTTTTCCGTTGTGACATAACTTATTGAAATCTCTCCATTCTCATTATTTTCAGGTACGTAGACCTCCCCTGAGGTCTTATCATTTGTTATGTCTCAGAGCTCTTCTTGAGCCACTACCTCCGTATTATGATCACTTTGATCATTTGCTCATTTTCTTCTTTGAGGAATTTTATCTTTAGAACCGATTAGTCTACCACGTTTCAAGCGTGGCTTAAACTCATTCGCTTTAATTGATTGTCCTGCCAGGATATCAATTCGAATTAGAGCATTAGCAGCTGGAATACGTGATTTAGTAACCCTTGGTAGGTTAGTGAATGCATGCAAATGAATTATCTTTTGAACCTCTTGTTCACATTGATTTGTTCGAGGATCTAAATGAGATAGTGATAATGCATCCAATATATCTCTTTTCTCAGCTGCTTATTTTCTCCCCCTAATGTTGGATATATTGATTCATCAAAACGACAATCAAAAAATTTTGCCGTAAATAATTTGTGGGCCATATCCGCACAAGTGTTGCTGCATGCAAAATAGCATGACCCTATACTGAAATGGTAAGTTTTGTTCTCATAAGCATTGGTCTAGAATTAATTGGAGACTTTGATCAATGATTCCGCTAGACCATTTTGTGTATGAACATGAGCAATCAGATGTCCAATTGTTATCCTAGTTGATATACAATAATCATTAAAGATATGGGATGTGACTTCACCAGCATTATTAAGACGAATTGTCTTAATTGCATAATCCGGAACTTGTGCTCTTAGCTTTGTTATTTGAGCCAACAATCTCGCAAATGCCATATTGCGAGTTGATAATAAGCACACATGTGCATCTACCAAAATCATATAATATCTGAATAGTCCACATGGAGGGTGAATGGGCCCACATATATCACCCTGTATATGTTCCAGAAATGCAGAGGATTCCATCCTAACTTTAATCGTTGATGGTCTAATAATTAATTTACCTTGAGAGCATGCAGCACAAGAGAATTCCTTAAATTGAAGAATCTTTTGGTTCATCATTGAATGTCTCAATTATTTTACGCATCATAGTAGAATCAGGATGGCCCAACCGGTCATGCCAAATTATAAAATTATCTTGATAACTTCTCGTTTACTACGGCATGTGTTTCAATCCTGCTAATACTTGTGTAGTATAAGCCGGAGCAAAGAGCAGGTAACATTTCTAGTACATATTTCTTACCATACATTATTGTAGTAATATAAAGATATTCAATCTTTTCATGATTTGTAATCTCAATATGGTAGCCATTTTGGCGAATATCTTTGTACTACCAGATATTGTATTAACATTGGCTTCTTTCATTACCAAATAAGAGAAATATCTCTTATAGTGTGCATTGCAGCACTATCCAAAAGACATATATCATCTTTATTATCTTGAGTCCAACTGAAGACTGGAGAATTTTCATATTCTTCATAAAAAATCAAAAAGTACATCATAAGAAATATGAAGGACTAACAGAAAAAAAACATTAAGAAATACATAAGGAATGTAGAAACTAACAATACATGATGCATTAGGAAAATACACTCAAGAAAATAAACTTTACAAACATAAAAGAAAAATGACAACTTTTATTATAGCTTCATTCCCCATTAAGATGATTAGTTCTTCAGTCAATATCCTCAAAGAAGTCTCCAACTTCTAAATGAGTAATATTTGTAAGGCTTCCAAAATCATCATCTTTATATGCAAGATGTATCTTAAAATCATATTTGTTTGAGGGACCAGCTTTATCATCATTATTTTGAAAGGTCAAGTGTGCCTCCACATTATTTTCTTTCTTTCTAAGGGAGGTTGATAAAGTTTGACAAAATGATCTGGCGTACGACAAATGCTTGGCCAATGACCATTCATACCACTTCGGTGGCACATATTAATTTCATCTTTTGAAGGATTAATTTGAGAACCTTTATTGTTCTCTTGTTTATTTCCACCATAATGACGATAATTGTTTCGTCCCATGCCACGTCCAATGACCACGGTAATTATTTTATTTTCTTTTAGACTTATCATATACTGCTACAACATTCACTTTCGGGAATGGAGCTGACCCAGTGGGACGGGCTTCATGTTTTTTTTATTAATAGAGTATTATTCTGCTCTGCCACAAGTCCGCATGTGATCAACTCAGAATATTTCTTAAAACTTTTTTCACAGTATTGCTGTTGTAGCACTACATTTGAAGCATGAAAAGTAGAAAATATTTTTTTCAATAAGTCCTTATCTGTGATAGTGCCTTCACATAATTTTAATAGAGAACTTACTTTAAAGATAGCAGAATTATACTCACTTACAGTTTTAAAGTCTTGCAACCTTAAATATATCCACTCATACCGAGCTTTCGGTAATACTGCAAGTTTTAGGTGGTCATATCGATCCTTCAAATTAATCCATAATTCAAGTGGATCTTTTATAGTTAAATATTCAATTTTTAATCCTTCATGTAGATGATAACGAAGGAAAATCATGGCTTTCGCTTTATCCTGATTTGACGCTTCATTTCCTTGTATAATAGTATTCCCAAGATCTTTAGTGACAAGGTGAATATCAGCATCAAGGACCTATGATAAATAATTCTTCCCTGTGATGTCAAGTGCCACAAATTCAAGTTTTGATAAATTTGACATGGCGAAAGCTGAAGGAGAAAATCAAACTCCATACAAGGATAGTTAAAGACTCATGTTGATAATGTATTATAAAATAAAAGTAATTTAGTAAAATATAAATAAGAAACAAAGATAAAAAGAAAGAGTATTTCACTTCCTTTTGGTGTGTCCTTCGCAATCTAGTTACATGCCAATTTATAGGCAAAAAAAGGTCAAGAACACTAGGGGTGGGCGTCGGTCGGTGCTGTGCGGTTTGCAAGAAGTTCAGTTCGGTTTGTTCGATGTTCGGTTATTAATTTGGTGCACCGACAACCAAACTAATATAACTTCAGTTGGTTCGATGTTTGAAACTATGGTTCGGTTGGTTTCGATTTTTGTTCGGTCGGTTATTGTCCTAGTTTATCAACATTAAGCATAGATTAATTACCATATGTCATAGGTAGAGTGTAGATCAATATTCATTTTTCTGAACTATTTATGCATCACGTAGTGTACCTAGCATCAAATGTCAGAGAAGGTCCTCTTAATAACTCTTCAGTAAAACTACTTTTGCATTTTTGCAATTATCCAAACAAAGCACCAAGGATTTGCGTGAAACAAAATTCATTACAACTTTCTTATTGGATTCTGAAAGACCTATCTTCCATGTAGATAGCTGTATGATGCTGATCCTTGATAAGCGAATGACATAAACTGGCTTCGAGCGTCTATCTTAACTGACAGAAACATCATGTGTGTTTGGGTAAGAAAGCAAAAAGCCAAAAAGCAAAAAAAAAAAAGCACACATAATATGTGACTACTGTTTTCATCTAGGCACTGGGCAGAAATATTTGATCAACAATAACTGGGGATTGGTGAAAAGTAGACTAAGTAGTGACCAGCGGAGTAACAGTGAAGGCCGGCGGATTAACGACAGTCGGAACTCGGAAGCGAATAAGAGCAGCAGCAGTCAGACTCGGTCACCCGGATGAGTCGATGAGCAGCATTAGTCGTCGGTCGCAGAAGAGTGAAGGGAAGTGAACCCTACATTCTAAAATGAAAAATATGATAAAATCAAATTAAGAGTGTTGGACTGTTGGTCTCTGTCTTCGATAATACTAAAGAGTAAAGACTATTTACTTATTTGCTTTTTATTTTATTTGTTAATGATAATTGATAATAGGGTCAAACTCCAAATTGGGCATTCAAAAGTTCTCTATAGTCCATATGTTCCAGCATCCCATACTAGTAAATACTATGTTCCATATTGAATTGTTCGGTTTTTTGGTTAACCGAACAACCAAGACACCATAACCGTAAACCGCACTGAACATCAAAATTTAATATTTTATAAACCGCACACCGATCGAATAACCGATTAAATCGAAACCGAACAACTGAAATTTACGGTTTGATCGGTTTTTTCGGTTTGCCCGGTATTATACCTATCCGTAAAAAACACTATAGTAAAATAGTGTAAGGGATGGACATAAAGTGTGAAAATCTATTCACAAACTATTCACACATGAATATCCACGTACTATTTACAATATATATGAATTTTTCATATATTATATTTTTATATAATATTTTTAATTTAAACAATTGAGTGATCCTATTTAAATTAATTCTTCATTTAAGTTGGCAAATTGAGTTCCCAAAACAGCAACCATAAAGAATAAGAGCCTGCAATCAATAATTTCTCCATCAAAACCAGAAGAATCACCATGGGAGAGCATTCAAGCAGGAAAAAGAAGCACAAACTAGAAGAATCAGCCACTTCTTCGTTGCCATCGTCTTCCGAGTCAGACGAAGAATTTGACAGCTCTTCCGACGATGAAAGACGACGCAAGCGTCGGCACAAACGGCACCGTCGCGAGGAGGAAAGGAGTCGGAGAAGCTCCTCGAGGAGCGATAAGCATAGAGAGAGGAAGAAGAGAGAGAAGAAGCATAGGAAGAAGCGGAAGCATAGAGGCAGCAGCAGCAATAGGAGATCAAAACAAGAAGGTAAGAGGAAGTATCCGGATTCTGATGAGTCGGACTCCGGTTCTGGGTCGGGCTCTGATGATTACCGGCCCGAGAGGCTTAGGGAAAGGCCGGAGGATGTGGTGAAAGGTATATTGCAGGAGTTTCCTACTGTAGCTGGTGATTTAGAACAGGTACTACATTTTGATTATTCTTTTTGTAACTAGCTAGCTAATTGTGTTGTTGTTGTTGATGTGTTTTTTGTTACAACTGTTATTGTTATTGCTGCTCAGTTTGTCCGATGGTATTTGATTGGTTACATACTTAAAGATTATAATTTGACTTTATACTACATCCGTCCTAATTCTGTGATGGTATTTGACTAAGCACGGAGGTTAAGTAAGAAAATAAAGGCTTTGGAAACTTGTGGTCTAAAACAAGTCATAGACATTTGCGTAGATATAAATCATCTCTGTAAAACGAAAAGTATAAAGTTAAATTATTTTTAAATATATAAATATATAATGTGTCATTCTTTTTGGATCAGAGTTAAATGAGACAAAGGAAGTGTAATATTAGTGATAATGGAAGAAAACAAAGTAATAGTATAAATTAGTATAATAGAGAAAATATCAACATCAAAGTTCAAACTTAAATAGTCATTTCATTTGGACTTTTGAAAGTTGTAAAAAAAATGTCTCGGAACATTTTGGAGAGTCCCAAGATGGAGAAGTATCTTATAAATCACGGGACAGATAATCATTTTTGTGTATTAATTCATTAATTTTTTGTACAAGAATTTTTCCTTGTTATTTTACATGTTCCATGCACTTGAAAATTCCATTCGGAAATTTTTTGCAATTTCATTGTTAGAAGATAGTTCACCGGAAATGTTAATTTAATTGATGGAGTTGGATAAGATGGTTGGATGGAACTCCCTTTTTTATTTTATTTTGTAAGGTATTGTGTTAAACAGGCACCAAGATGTTGCAGGGAACACAAAGTACTAGAAGTTGATTACAAAATCCTTATCAAAATTCATAAGATAAAATACAAAGTCAGAACAACTCTCTTTGCACTTGCTGGAATTTCATTTAGGAGCTGGCCTTTTCTTTATCTTGATGATAGTAGTTATCACATTCTAAATTTAGTTGGATAGTGGTGTTAAGTCTTGTACCAAATCCAGCTACTAACATTCCTTCAGTATTAGGGGATTAGAGAATACATGTTAAGTAAAGTGCAAACAGTGTCCATAGTTATGCAGTTTCACAGTTTGAAAACCTATTTTATATTTTCTCCTGTCTTCTGACAAAGGTTGGTGCAGATTTCTACCTCTTTACTCTCCGATTTGGTCATGTAGAAGCTCACTGGGCTTTGTTCTAGTGGTAAGATCACAACACTTGATGTAAGAGTTAGGTGCATGTCACGGGTTTGAATCCCACCGCTGACAAAAGCCTGGTATCTACATAGAGAAGGGTAGAAAGGGCAGGTCATTATCCATCGAGCTTTGAACCGTGCGCCACTACCCCTTGGAGATTTCTCGGTTATTGAAAATTAGGTCATGTTCTATAAAGTGGTAGTTAGACCACCATGTTGTATGGAGCCGAATGTTGGCTAGTCAAGAAATCTCATGTCCAGAAGTTGAACGTAGCGAAAATGAGGATGTTGAGATGGATGTGTCGGCATACCAGGAAAGATAAGATTAGGAATGAGTATATTAGGGACAAGGTGGACGTGGCTTCTGTAGAAGATAAGTTGCGAGTATCGAGGCTGAGATGGTTCGGACATGTGAAGAGTAGAGACCCTGATGCCCCGATTAGGAGGTGTGAGAGGTTGATCATAGGAGGTCAGAGAAGGGGTAGACGGAGGCCTAAGAAGTTTTGGGTGAGGTGATCAGGCAAGACATGGTGCTACTGCAGCTTACCGAAGACATGACCCTCGATAGGAGGGTGTGGACGTCGAGGATTAGGGTTGTGGGTTGATAGCAGTTTAGTTATTCGTCTAGTCTTTCCGATAGTGTTAGTATTATTCTTGTATTTTCCTATCCTAGCCCTTTGCTATTACACGGTGTGTCATTATTTCCGGCAGGATTGACTCTATTCATATAGTGTCGTATTCTTAGATCTTTGTTATTGCACGTTGCACCATTTGCTTTCGCGTCTTATTACCTTATTGTTGCTACTGTGTGTTTATTGCGTCATTTTCAGTTCTCTTGAGCCGAGGGTCTTTCGGAAACAGCCTCTCTACTGTCATAAGGTAGGAGTAAGGTCTGCATACAGTTTACCCTCTCCAGAGCCCACCTGTGAGATTTCACTAGGTTTGTTGTTATTGTTGTTGTTGATGAAAATTCGGTCATGTAGGAGCTTTCGAGCCAGAATTCTGACTTTTAGCGATGAGTTATTTTTCCAATTGATCTGCCAAGAAAAGGCTGCATTGAATGCAACTATGCATTATTTACGAGAACTAGAAGGACCTTACAAAGTGAATTAACCAATAGAGAACCAACATTTGTTTCCTTCCAGAATATTCTATCCATAGTTTTTCCCCATCTGTAGTTTAAATTGCCCAGTTCAATTCCTTGATTTTGTCAGTTCCTTGTCTTTTGTATAGGAAGCCCCTAGTGAGCTAACATTATCTATTTTTGTGAGCTTAACAGCTATGACCTCTTTTGTGACTTTACTTTCTGGTATTTGCATCTTCCTGATGCTCTGTTTTAATACAACATCTTACTTCATTTTCAAAAAAAAAAAAAATTCCCCCTGCCGTACCCTAGTTTCCATCAAAAGAAATCCTTTTCTACCTTGTATTAGTGAGTAAATAAATGAGCTGTTTGGTTTTGTAGAAATGCATAAGGGGTTGCTTGTGTCCAGTGGTGGGGCGGGGATTCAAAAGAATGCTAAGAATGTTGCACCTGGGATTTGAACTTTAAGCAATTTTTTAACCTTCTTTGCCACTATAGCAACAATTTTGATTATGCTCTATTTGTACAGTGCAGTTTATCAATGAAGGGGATTCAATTGAACCTCCTTTCTTCAACTTAGCTCTGCCCCTGCTTTTGTCCGCTAGCATTCAATGTGTACAGTAGATTGGGTGTCGTTCATAGAGAATCACATTATATTGTAAATTCTCTTACTTTTTGATATATTTCTTGTATATCGGAGATTTATTGATAAAGTTAATTACCATATCCAAAAACTTGTGTCCATAAGCTACTAATCGATTTGGTCGTTTATTAGCGCTAGCATGGTATTCTAGGATTTTAAATCATAATAAATTCGTCTTCAAGCTAACATTTGACATATTCACTATGAGCATGAACATGCTTAAAAAGTTCTTATATGTAGGCAAATTCAGCTAACGTCTTCTGGAAATTCTATGCAGCTTCTACAAATGATTGATGATGGACAAGCTGTAGATATAAGGGGTTTATCTGAAAAATTGTTGGTCAAGTGTCTGCGAAAGCTGTTCCTGTCCTTAAACCTTAAGGAAAGCGGTGATCACGTCTTTCTACTACCGTCAAAAGCATCTCCTACTTTGGAGACTATAGGACCCTTAATCTGCTCCCAAATGCAACTTAAAAGTCAGGAGTTTTGTCAGAACGATGAGCAGTCAAAGCCATTGGATTCAGGAGGCGGACAAGAAAGTTATAATGCCAATATGAGTTTGCCAAATGAAGAAGCTAGTGCTCATAATGCTAATTTGAGTTTGCCAAATGATAATGCTACCGCTTATGATGCTAATTTAAGTTTGCCTGCCGAAGAAGGTACTGGCCCAAAAAGGAGGTATGTTGATCTGACCCTCCTTCTCTATTTAGCCTTTCAGCATCATGTTATGGTTGATCATACTAGCATGCTAGCATCCCCTGGCTGTTTTTGCTTTACATAAAAGGAACATGGAACATGAAGGACGAGGGGGATCAAGAAAAATAAGAAATAGTAACTCACAAAGGGCCGCAACTTTTTTTAAGTGGAAATGATGATGAGAGAACTATCAGGGAAGAGGAGGATTCAGAGTATGACGTAGAATATGAGACAATATAAAAGAAAGAGGACTTTGTTGGGCGATCCTATAACGAAAACTGAGCATGGAAGCATTTCACCTAGAAATTTCAAGTATGCTAGGGAAGGAATGTTCTATAGGCAAATGACAAGAGCATAAAAGAGAAGGGCCTTCAACGTCTCTCTTTAATGATTATTGAAGACATTAGGGACCAAGCAATTTCTTATAAGGGGTATTAATTGCAAATGGGTACTGTTTTTGGTCATCAAAATTTGTTGGAAACAAGTGTTTCAATCACTTATAAAACACATGAATGACACTCAATGGAAGTTAACGGTTGCCATTGATTACTCATCATGGGCAAATTCTTCAGACTGACTAAGCATTACTTTGTAACATCAGTACCTTCTTTTGTGAAGTCTTTATTAATAGAAGGAGTCCTTCCCTTTTTTTTTTTGTGAAAAGTAATGGGATGATTCGTCTATTGGAAACAGCTTCTCTACCTTCAGAAAGTAGGGGTAAGGTCTGCGTACACACTATCCTCCCCAGACCCCACGGTGTGGGATAATACTGGGTATGTTGTTGTTAAGTAATAGGAGGATTCATATAGCAGATACCAACTTGTTTTGGACTGAGGCATAGTTGCTCCAAATTTGTAAACAACACCCCCCCCCCCCCCCCC